>JANHFR010004414.1:40509-55337 GCA_032468015.1 Mimophis mahfalensis
CTTTATTGTATAAAATCTGTATACTAATATTCCCCCTTACTCTTATTTTTATTCCTATTCTAACTTTTAATCATGCAAGCATTATATTAAAAAAACAAATTCTTTCTATCCATCATCTCTTGTACGCTTTAAAGCTTTAAATGTTCATTTTTTAACTTGCCTCCCATATTCCTCTCTTGGATCTTTATCCCTATATACATTTACATTTTGGTACAAATAAAAATAGTAATATTAATCATATTTATTATTGTCCTCAGGCGTATATAGTTCTAGTGTTAATACACATATTTGTATTAAATTATAGACTTTCATTATTTAATTATTCAATGTTTCAATATGTTACTCCAATACCAATCACAATATTGTTTAAACATACATAATAATACCATCATTCAATTATTTCGCCATTCTTGTTTAGGTTCTTAGTACATAAGTGGGAGATCAGAAGGAAATCCCAAGACTGTGGCTTAGATGGGAAGTAAATAAATATTCCAGAATAAGGAAGTGACCAACAACTTTCTGATTGTTGCCAGAAAATGTCACAGAATTTAATGATGTAAACACTGGGCACTATTCAAGAAATGAAATTTAATAGCAATAGCACTTAGACTTATATACCACTTTACAGAGCTTTATAGCCTTCTCTAAGCAGTTTACAGAGTCAGCATATTGCCCCCAACAATCTGGCTCCTCATTTTACCCACCTCAGAAGGATGGAAGGCTGAGTCAACCTTGAGCCCGGTGAGATTTGAACTGCCTAATTGCAGGCAGCTGGCAGGCAGCAGAAGTAGTACTGCACTCTAACCACTGCACCACCATGGCTCATGTAGAAAATGTAAGATGTGTGTAGAAAAAAGTAAGACTTTACAGTTAAAGTTAAAGAAAAATAAAATGTACAAGAACAGTTTAGCTGAAACCTGGCTCAAAAACAGTAATTGTGAGAGCAACCTTCAAATCCTGGGTCACTTACTGTAAATATGAAACAGCAAAGTGCAATGGCAGCCAAAAAAGCTAATAAATCCTTGGTTGTATAAACAGAGGCATAGACAAAAAAATAACATGAAAAATCACTTTATAAAAGCTTTGTAAGACCACACCATCCAGTTTTGATCACTGCAATATAAAATGATGTTGAGTGCAGAGAAAAGCAACTAAGAAGATTAAGGGCCTGGAGACTAAAACATATAAAGAATGGTTGCAGGAATTGGGTATGGCTAGTCTAGAGAAACGGAGGACTAGGAGTGATAAGATAGCAGTGTTCGAATACTTGAAGAGGTGCAACAAAGAACAGGGGGTTCAACTTATTTTCTAAAACACCAGAAGGCAAGACAAGAAACACTGGATGGAAACTAATCAAGGAGAGATGCAACCTAGAACTAAGGAGAAATTTCCTAATAGAACAGTTAGCCAATGGAAGAAGCTTGCCTTCAGAAGTTGTGAATCCTTCGGTACTAGAGACTTACAAGAAGAGATTTGTTTGAAATGGCATAGGATCTTCTGCTTGAAGAAGATGTTGGACTAGAAGATCTCCAAGGTCCCTTCCAATTTTATTATTCTGTATTCATTTTTTCAGACAATATATACTTTAAACCTGCGGTGCGGGTTGTTATGGGGGTGCCTCAGCACGCCCATGTTACACCTCTCCTGCGCGGCCTGCGTTGGCTACCTGTCATCTTCCGGGTGCGATTCAAGGTGTTAGTTATGACTTTTAAAGTGCTCCATGGCTTAGGACCAGGGTATTTGTGAGACCACCTGCTGACACCAATAGCCTCCCACTGCCCAGTGCGATCCCACAGAGTCAGCCTCCTCAGGGTGCCGTTGGCCAGGCAATGTTGGCTGGCCGCCCCCAGGGGGAGAGCCTTCTCTGTGGGAGCTCCCACCCTTTGGAATGAGCTCCCTCCAGATTTCCGAATGATTTCTGATCTCCGATCCTTCCGTCGGGAGTTGAAGACCTGGCTATTCGAACAAGCCAGGCTAGCCTGATTATTATTAATTTTAACAAATTTTGAAGATCTAAGTTTTTAAATTGTAATTGTTAGTTAATTGCTTTATTGGATGCTTTGTTTAATAATTTGTTGCTAAAACACTTTGTAAGCCGCCCTGAGTCTTTGGAGAAGGGCGGGATATAAATGGGATTTAAATAAATAAATAAATAAATAATGTTTTAATTTTGTATTCTGTGTTTTTAATTGTGAGCCATCCAGAGTCCTTCGGGAGATAGGCGGTATACAAATCCAATCCAATCCAATCAAATTAATTAAGTAATTGCTAAGATAAAATGTTCTTATATTTATAACCTGTATGTCCTATAAAGGTGAATTGGACAAATTCATTAGAAATAGGGCTATTGATATCTAAAGCTATTTTGTTGTTGTTGTTAGTTGCGAAGTCGTGTCCGACCCATTGCGACCCAATGCACAATGTTCCTCCAGGCCTTCCTGTCCTCTACCATCCCCCGGAGTCCATTTAAGTTCACACTGACTTCTTCAGTGACTCCATCCAGCCACCTCATTCTCTGTTGTCCTCTTCTTCTTTTGCCCTCAATTTTTCCCAGCAAAAAGCTATATAGACAGTTATATAAATTCCCCAAATATCAGAAATGCTACAACTTGGAATAGCAATTGTGGTGGGATAGATGGGATAATAGATTGTACTCATTATTTGGTTAACATGCCTCTTAAAAGTGTCATACTGGCCACTAAAGGAACAGCATGCTAGCCTAGTTAGCATTTGGATGGCTATGCTTGCTCATGGTTCAACTGGGAAGGCAGAATATACATCCTATACATACCAATCTTGGGGAAAATACCGAGATCAGGGAAACTTGTTAGGATGAAGTTCAATACTTTCAGCCTTTAAGAATCCAGATGACTGTTTGTTGTTGTACTTTAGAATATTTTCAACATCTACACTCACATTGCACATGTGTAAAATTTTGGCTGGACTTTGAAGGAAGATGATCTCACTTTAAAAAAGAAAGAGAGAGTAAAAACATTATCTGCAGTTTAAAGATCCATTTTCTGGGTCACCTGATGATGTTGATCTACAGGAACAGATGGAATTAATAGAGCAGTACCATTAATAAATGTTGATGAACAAAGGGAATCTTTATTGTTGCAATTCTTCTGGCCTCAAGATAGTCTTACACTCAAATTCATAAATGTTTTTACCCAGAATGAAGACCCAGTACATCAAACTTTCTAGCTGCTATGCAGAAGCCTCTTTAGAGTGCTCCAAGTACAAACAGTACACAAGGCAAAATCAGTGGCATCCATAGGCAGCTGCAAGAATGCAAGCGAACAAAAAAACCCATGCTTCATTACCAAAATGCTGTCCTTGTACATTTGTGTGCTAAAATCTGATGCAGCTTCATCAGTGATGGCATTGGCATGATGGCATAATCGTGCATGTTTCATCATATGATCTACCTGGCCCCTTCTCCACAGATACTTCATCATTTTGATTGAAGTGGTCCTTTCTTTGACAATGCTTGAGAAGACATGGTCCAGCATGAGGTAACAGCTACAATGTCCTGCAATTTTTACAAAGCTGTCACATTGGGCACCATTGTGATATACGGTGCAACAGAATTTATAAGCATATTTTTTAGGAGTATATAATAGTGATATGTTTCTCGAAATAACATTTTGACTGGGTTTACATACACTGCATGAAGCCATGGTTGTTTAACTATGATTTATTAATAATTGTTAATTAAATGTATTACATAGTTAGTGGAATGGGTAAACTAGCTCTTTTTGTAATTCATTGAACAAATCTCTTTTAAGGATGATCTATACCTGCTAATTCTACAAACTCTGGAAAGGTATAACTGATTGCAGAACTACAGTGCAAAAGGAATTTGAAAGAATAGGATTGAGGGAACAAGTTCACAAATATTATTAATCTTATTTTATTATGACTAAGTTTATTACAAGTATCTGGAATTAATAAGATGTCCAATGTTAGAAGCACAGAGACAGTAAAAACTTGCGTCACAAACAGACTAAGCAAACAAATCATGCCTTACTATATAACACTGGTTACTACTCTTTTAAAAATAGTGTAATTTTTATATTGGCACCTATATACAAAGCACAAGAGTTCTGATGCATGGGAATTGTCTGAGCTGGTAAAACACATATGATGTAGTTAATTGCCTAACATATTTTCAGTATTTTATGCAATCATTTATTAACTAAATGGGTTGATTTGCAAAACATGCTAAACCTCCAAAAAGTGAACTAAACTATCAAAAAGTGCATACAACAGCCACTAAGGTTTTAACAAATCTCTTTAAGGAAATTATGCCACTTGGTATATATTTCTACTTGCAGCATACATGATAGGATGCTGAGAATTTTGCAAATAGAAAGTTATAATTTCTGTGTTGGATGAGGTTTGAATGAACAGTAATTTTCACCTCTATAACTTTCTATTTTTAGAAATGAAACAGGAAAATAATCCTTGACTTTAGTTCTTTTTTCCCTGTATTTTGTTCTCGGCATAATTATAATCATATTATTTAGTCCATCTTCTGCCAGTGATGAACAAGTTTCTTATAAAGCCATCAAGAAATAATTCCATACTTCGTCTTTTCAACCTGTATTGCTCTTCTGAGTCAAACAGATCCCCATGAAAATATCCCCTCAATTTTGGAGAAAGATAGAAGTTGGATTGTGCCAAATGTAGACTAAACAGCTGATGGAGTATGTCAGTGAGATCCAAATCTCCAATTGCTTCTTGGGTTGCTCGTGAGGTATGGGGACTAGTATTGTCATTTGCAACACAACCTGCTTGTGCTTCCAAATTCTACTTAATAGTGGTCAAAGCTTTGCACTTGTCCTGAGTTAATAATTGAGTCGGATACAAGGAAAGCCATTTGAATCAACAAATTCTAACCATGACTTTTCTATTGAAATATGGGTTTTGAGTTTTTCTTGCAAAGTTTGTAATGCTTTTCCATGTCCATTCCACTTAGTTTCTGTATCATAACAAGGGCTACATTTCATTGT
The DNA here is from genome assembly GCA_032468015.1 of Mimophis mahfalensis. Classification (NCBI taxonomy): domain Eukaryota; kingdom Metazoa; phylum Chordata; class Lepidosauria; order Squamata; genus Mimophis; species Mimophis mahfalensis. The sequence goes on from JANHFR010004414.1 coordinate 45,525, forward strand.
GTGTCATGAATCTGCAAAAAACAATTTATCTATTCTCATAATGTGATAACAATTGAGGGCATATTTCAGCTCCTGATGCGTTCATATCTCACATCAGCATGTAAGGAACCCAACTTACAGAAAACTTTCAGTACTGAAGAATATCAAGAATGTAACCCACATATTCTTGTGAAATGCCAATCATGGCAGCAATTTCCCTTGGGATGAGTAAAATAGTCCTTAAACAGGTCATCAACCTTTCCCATGTAAAATTCATTGGATGCAGGTGAGGGTCACCCATGTGGTTTAATGATTAAACATTTCATTGCATTTATATTTTTTGTTCCAGTGACATTCAGTGACCATGCCAACATTGCCATCAACTGTACTTGGCAAGTAAGGAAGGGATTCCTTAATCATTCAGAAATTTAATCATGGAACATTGCTTAGAAACACTGATGGGTATACCCCAATGAATTCTATTTCATGAACAACAGCAACACAAAAGTTTCTGAACAGCAACTTTCCAGCAAATCCCCAATGCCAAAGAACATGTCAGAGCTTTTTATGTATTACCATCTGTGGATAAGTTATAACATTGGAAGCATTACTTTTCATTCAACCCTTGTATATATGATTATAGCAAATATACTTGAAGAGACTGAGTATGTTCTAAGCAATGCACAAATTAAGTGACAAATTACAAGAACAAGATAAAGAACCTTGAGATTGTGAGAAACTAATGATTATCTGACCCAGCAGCTGGGGGAGGGTGGTAGGAGAAAGAAGGAAACAGAACCATTGTAGGTTACAAAGCTACAGTAATTTAAAACATAGTAGAAGTTTAGTCTTTGCAATAAACTGAAACAGAATAAAAAATAAATAAATTGATTTGGTTCCTCAAAGCAGACAACTTTATGGCATCAGTCAGGTCTACCAATGATCACAAACCACAGTAGCAGAAGGCTGATTTTAAAGTAGTGGACTGATGTTGAAATGTCTTAGTTTGTAGAAAGAAATGTCTTCCAGACTGGGAATCACTATCACATTGTAAGCCACTCAGCGGTGCCTCACACTGTGAGATGGGTAGCACATGAATTTAATAATAAATAAAAATAAATAATCAGAATGAATAGTGGGTAGACAAATAACAGAATTTAAAGAACAAATTCATAAGAAAAGTTAGACTTTGTTATGTATTGTACCAAGAACATAGCTTTCCTTTAGTGCAAGTTAACTGAGATATTCAAAATTTTATACTGAGATACTAATGATGATGTAATTTCTAATCCTGGAAATCCAACAGTGAGTCTGGATATATCTTGCTTGCTTCTTCAAGTTTGTTTTACCTGTCACATCTTTGAGTTTAATTCGTAAGGTTACAGATAGTCCTCAACTTAGAACAGTTTATTTAGTGACTATTCAAAGTTGGAACAGCACTGAAAAAAGGGACTTATGACAGTTTTTCACACTTACGACCATTGCAGCATCTCCATGGTCACATGATCAAAATTCTGATGCTTGTCAACTGACTCATATTTATGATGGTTGCAGTGGCCAGGGTCATGGGTCCTTTTTGCAACCTTCTGATGAGAAAAAGAAATGGGGAATGCAGATTCAATTAACAGCCATGTTACCCACTTAACAAATGCAATGATTCACTTAACAACTGTGAAAAGAAAAGTCATAAAATGGGTCAAATTCACTTAACAAATGTTTCACTCAGCAACAAAAATTTTGGACTCAGTTGTGGTGGTAACTCAAGAACTGCCTGTATTTTCTCTGGTTATTCAAAATGTCAATGTGCGAATTGATGGGTACCACAGGGCTTAGCAGACTCATGGAAAACATTTTTACAGAAAGCACAATGTTCCTCTCTGCTGTTAAAAATGATATTTATAAAAAAAAAATTAACAGCAAAGAGGACACACTGTGATTTCTTTTGTGTACTATACTAAACAATGTAGGATAATGCTTAATCTCCCTTCTCTTCAATGTGGCTTCATTACAAAGCCAAATCTCAGAGAAATGATTTAAGGCTACATTATCCTGTTTCTAATTCCTTTCCTTTGTTCCTGAGGAAATGTAATTGTGAGAAGCTGGGAGAAGGATTTGAGCATCAGTTTCTATGTCAGACTTGCAGAGAGCCATAAAATCTTTTTTTATGGGCTTCTCCTAAGCTAGCTTTACTTTTTCAAATTAAAGGAGACAACATGACAATCTTAGCCAACTCGGATCTTATATCTTCATTTGTAATTCAGCAAGAAAATCAGGCTTTAACTTTGCAAAAGTTAACAATGACAAAATATTCTTGCATGTAAACCCCCCTTTTTAACTGAACTTCAGTAAAAAAAAAAAAGACAATAATATATGGGGAAAAACAAAAGAACAAAACTGTATTTTTTTCCTGAGTGCAAAAGGAAAAAGAAATAGTGTAGTCAATTTTTAGATTATGACAATTCAGGAATTATAAACCAGGTAGAATATTAGAAATTATTATTATTATTTATTGAACTTTTATGCCGCCCTACTCCCGAGGGACTCAGGGCGGCGTACAGAATAAATCTTTGCAATAATATGCTGAAATGATATAGGTTTGAGTTTAACACCAACACCTTGTGAACGTAAATGTCAAATTTTCTGCTGGACTGTGATATAAACTGCCATATGAAAAGTGAAAAGAAAGCAGGTACAAAGAGCATCAAATCTCTTCTTTCCTGAATTAGATGGGTGAGGTTTAAGATTTGCAAAAAAAGAGACATGACTGTGTGCTGGCTCTTCTAGGTATTGATCAGTAAATCTAAACTTAGAAACTAGACTACACTTAGATCCATCTACTGTACTTTTCCCAATGGTTGTGGAAGTGCTATGACTCTTCATTGTGTCTCTTTTTCTCTGCCTTCCAGACTGAGATCATCATTTGGCTCATTGCCACCAGACTTTTGCATAAAATGTCTGGGATCTTTATAAGCTCAGATTTAGCCCTTTAAAAGACCAAATGATGAAGAAAAGGGCTTGTATATTCATCATTTCATGGACAGAAAGAACGCGTGTTTAAAATGCTATTGAATTAACCTGGTTACCTGATAATATGTTCCTGGTATTCCTTGGTGTTATAATTTGAAATAGTCATTAAGCAAAGCTATTCTCTATGTGCATAATGGGTATAACCTTCACTTGTTTTAATATGACACTAGCTGGGCATATGCATTTAACTACACCTGAAAATGGTTTGTTAGGCTCTTATTTTGCACATTGTAGAAAATGTCTAATCTTGTTTAGGAAACAGCATGTAGAATGAACCAAGATAATTGTGGTCAATTTGTATTTGAATAATGACAATTAGATGACCAGGAATTAATATATTATTTGAATGAACCAAGAGATGCTCTGGTCTGAAGGGATTCGGTGAGTCTGAAATCATACGCAGAAAAACTTCCTCTGAAATATTGGGCACTGCACCACTCCTATTTATGTAAAAGATCCTCCTCACCCCCCTTCAGTGTTCCCTGGTTATAATCTACAAGAACCATGCATTACTAGATGATAATGCATTTATCACTTTATGTTTTATTATTTCAACCTCTTTTTTAAACACTTAGGTCAACTTCCCTTTTATGCATGATATATATTGTAACAGTTTGTTTCAAAACAATCATTGCTACTACATGATCAGATGAAAACAGCCAAAAGGCTTTAAAATAAAATCCACAAAAGCCAAAATATTCTTTCCGATATGAAAAACAAAACCATGCAAAGAAAACTACTGATCATAAATAATGTTGCAGTACTGATTCCAGCAGAAATGTTGAGGCAATTATACCAAGTTAGGCTGCAAATAATCCATCATGTAAAGAAAGCAGCGTGCTGTTTTCAAGTTTGATCATCTAAAATACGTTCGTTGGCCTGTGTTGCTATCTCGTAACAGCCTTAAATCATTGCTTGAGAACACTGCCAAAAACCTCTTCATTTCCTTTTAGTGACTTCTTATTGCCCTGTTTAATAGGAAAGGAAGGACATGATGTTGTTTTAATGACAGGAAACCAAGTCAATGCCTTCCAAATGAATAAATTCCATCAGTGGCTGCAACAAAGTGTGCTAATTATTTCCTTCGATAAATTAAACATTGTAAAAGTCTCTAAAGCATCAAGCATGTTTCTTGAAATCATTGTCTGTTCTCATTTTGAAAGTTAACTCAGACACAGCTATTTCAGTTTAACAGACAACATTTGCTCTTAATGTTGTCATTTATGTCAACCAAAATTATTAATTTTGCCCTAATTTCTCAACATATCTGTTCAGTTGATAATTTTATTAAGCTAATATTTAACAATAGGCCATATTTTTGTTCTAAATACATAGATCAGAGCAAATAATGCTCTTTGCCCTAGTCTCAATGCCTGAGTCTCATAATTACTAGGTTCAATTCAGGGAGCGTAGTATAGCATTTGAAGCAAATGATTTAGGAACAGTTTAACTTAGTACAGACACAGAGCTCATTGATCAAGTGGACATGGAAAGTAAGCAGGCATTCGACATTGGAATTCAGAGAAGGAAGTTAAAGGGAGCTCCTAACAAATTTGCCTCCAAAGTGAACATGAGATTGACTCCATATTGGTAACAGAGTGCAACAGAACTATATATTTTACCACTATTTACATATCCTAAATGCAGAATATATAAATAAATATTATGAGAAGTTGGATTGAAAGAAGATGAATGTGGTTTTAAAACTGAGGGAAGAAACATCAACAATCTGCACTACAACACTACTTGAGAGCAAAAATGCAAAGGATTTGCGTGCTGTAGTAATAAAGTTAGGGAACACATGAAAAAGAGACTAAAATTACCAATAAAGGAACTAAAATTAAAAGGATTAAAGTTAACTACAAAGAAGACCAGCTAATGACAACAACACAAAATGTAGAATTGTCCATGAAGATATTAAAGGACTGGATTAAATGACTGCTGCCATTTAGGATCAACCATTAACAGTAAAGCAACAAGCAGTACAGGAATACACCATAGACTAACACTTTATAGAACAGCCATGAAAAGTTATTCAAATGCTGTGATGTGTTTACAAAAATCAAACTCATGCAAGCCATGGTGTTCTTTGTGACCCTCTATGGCAGTGGTTCTCAACCTGTGGGTCGGGACCCCTTTGGTGGTCAAATGACCCTTTCAAAGGGGTTGCCTAAGACCATCGGAGAACACATATTTCAATACAAATACAGAGGTATGTGAAAATAATGTTATGGTTGGGGGGTCACCACAACATAAGGAACTGTATTAAAGTGTCATGGCATTAGGAAGGTTGAGAACCACTGCTCTATGGAAATGAAAGTTGGACTTCAAAGAAGCAGGTAGGAAGAGGTATTGAAATTGTTGAAGTTTTGGAAAAGATATTGAAAAAGATTCCTAAGAATACTGTGGACAGCCACAGCAACAAACACATGGATCATTGAACAAATCAACCTAGAATTCCCAATCAAGGCGCAAATGACCAGGTTCAAACTTTCCCATTTCAGAGGCATTACAGTTCACAAACACTTCTGTTCACAACTAAATTGACTCACAACCAAAAAAATCATCTAAATGTTCAACTCAATTCATGAACAAATCCTTGGCTCACAACCAAACTTCCTGAGGATGAAGAAATCACAAGAGAGAAAACACCGGAAGGAGAGCGTCCTTCCATCGTGGAGGCGGACTCTCCCTCAAAACAGCAACCTCTTTCTTGCTCAGAATCGACCAACTGAACAGTTTTCTCTGTTGTTCGTGGTTTTCTCAGGGTTTGTATTAAACGATTTTACTGTCACACTGTGTGTTCTGTGGCATATTTAACTACAGTACTGTATTTGTGTGCTTCAAGATCTTAAAAAAAACAACAGAGTTCATAGGGGTCTGGAACGGATCAATCGTATTTCCAAACAACCCAATGGGAAGATTTGTTTTGGTTCACAACCAACTTGGCTCACAACCAAAATTATGGAACAAATTGTGGTCCTGAACCGAGGTTCCACTGTGTGGGAATTCTACTGCAGCCCTGTTTCAGAAGCGAACACAAACCAACTTGTCAGTAATTACATGTACCTCAAAGTTGCTGTCTACAACATTTCTTCTGCAGCTGTAATCTCAAAGAGCCTCGTGACATCTATGAGTTGTGACCTTATGTGAAGGCCTCCCAGAAGTCCATCCTCCTTGGGAGGGTTTCCCTCTATTTGAAAAACTTCCTAGGGTTGGAAGAAAAATCCAGCTGGTTCAGTTCCAAACTAGGAGAAAGACACTGGAAACATGGAGGCTGATTGGAAAGATGGTTTATTAATGAAGCAGAAGTTGAACCATATGTGATTCTGGGCAGTTGACAAAATGGAGTTGGGGGTTGGGTTATACTTTCTTTTGGCTTTGTATTTGAGCTTCTTGTTCCTGTGCAATAACATGTCCTATAATATTCTATTCTCTGTTGTCAGATTCCTATGGGGTCAGGTAGGGGTCATAGCTGGTTCTATAGGCAAAAGAGGAAATGCAAATCCTAGGTGCTTGTCTGAGGTAATGGCTTATTGTTTACTTGAGCTCCCAGATGAAGTTTGGACTGCTCTGATATGGTGCAATGAAGGGGCTTGTGTTCTGAAAGGGTGTTGGGCAATTCCTATTGTGGCTAATGGCTTTCGTCCTATGTTGGATCTTGGGTGGGGGGCTGCTTCTAATCCTATCACTCTACCCTTGTTAGTTGTGCTGCAAGGAGTTTCAAAATATCCTGTCTTGAATGGATTTCTGCCTGCAGTATTTGCTTTGCTTAGGAATAGAGCCATCTGGATAGCTGGCTTCTTCTTTCAATAAGCTCTTTATTTCTTAAGTGCTGGCATTTGCTGTGGGCTATTAAGAAAAACTTGAGGGCTGCTTCCCACCTCTAAAAAACATATTTCTCCATTTCTCCCTTTGGAGAAATATAATATTCTGCCTTTTTAATATTTTATTCTTCTAGGAGAGGGGGCTTCCCACACTAGCATGATCTGCTCTACAATTAGCATGTGGTAACAAATTGGAAACAATTCACAAGATACTTGGTGGTTGTCTGGCATGAGTAGTCTACATTTCTCTTTGAAGTAGTATTTCTCAACCTTGGTCATCTCTGCTCCCCACGTCCAGAATTCCCCAGCCATTCTAGCTCCCAGAATTCCCCAGCCAGCATGACCCCTGCTGAGAATTCTAGGTGATCTACACACCTGGAAGAATAAGACATTCTGCTATAAAATATAGTTGTATTTCAGATGTATAAATAAGCATATGAAAACGTTATCTATAACCACAGTTTCTTTTTTATAGGAAATGCTCTAGGCTTTCATTCCTGGGGTACCTCAAGCACGTGTAAACTTGTAGCACCAGGACTAGAGTGGGTGGCCACTTCTACTTTGGCGAAAGCAATATTTACTACTGGTAATCTTCGAAAAAAAATGAAATAGAAAGGGAGGAGACCAAGTTTCCTTAATCTCAGCTGGTGAAATAAACCACCCTTAGTTAGGTTCATGTAATATGCTAAGCCATAAAGCTTAATTTACAAGACACCAATCATATGGCTCACTGTATGTGAACTTTCTGGGCTTGAGCCAAAGGATGGAGGAAATGCACCCTAATTCTGGGTAAGGAATAGGTGATTCAGTCCCTCCTTGACTTCACTGAAGTTGGTTGTACCATTCTCTCCAAAGGGGGGCAGGGAACACCTGCCATCTTCTTGTGGCATGTCCTTTGCTTCTGGGGGTGGGCTGCCGCAGAGATTAAGTTTTCTCCATTCACCTGTTACGAGCAGAGATTGGAGGCGAATGTTCTCTCTCTACCACAGCAGGCATCCGACTGATGACAGGAAGACAAGAGTTCAAAGTCACAAACATCTGCGCCCGGGAAACAAATGACGATGTTCACGCCTCCGTTTGGGGGGAAAGTGTGGGTGGAACAGTCTGCCTCCACCACTGAATCAAGCCAGGATGTTTGCTATATAAAATATTACGTATAATATTTTACATAGTCAATTGATAGCGAACCAGGTGGCATATAAATTGAATAAAAAATAAATAGCCCTCAAGGGTTGTTCCGGTGTAAGCTCCATTCATACCCAACAGCAACTTTGCCTAAAACTGTCTCTTAACTACTACATCTAAGCTGCAAAACTGTGGATAATCAATAGAGGGCAGTGAAGAAACAAAGTATGTTTTATCTACGCTGCCACCTGGTCAGCATCTGCAGTTCTGCAAGTCCTAATCATGGTACTCTCAAGATATCTGTTGAGTGGAGAGGACTCATTCTCCTCTCCAATGGCTTAAGATTCTCTGACCACCCTCCCTTAAGCTATTGAGGATTTACTTTATCACAACCTATCCCCTTCCATATTAATATATAGCAGTTTTGTAAACTTATAGCATTGCAAGGTTATTAACCATCCTTTCTTGAGATATATAGAAATGAAGTCAACAGGACCTATTTCATGTCGAAGGGAAAGGAGGATATGAACTGCGTCATTTGAATCTCCTGACATTCTTTAAGGACAATCCCAATTCTGTCTTAAGTGCACAAATGGTTTCACAATATTTCCCAAATCAGGAAAAAGTATCCATTTACTTCGTGAAATAAAAATACAAAGCAATGGATTAGTTGATGGGTCAGCTGAATAATCGATTCCTCCTAGGTCGATCTTCATAACACGCTTAAATCTGGTTACTGAATTAATCCGATTTTCTAAATTATACAACTCAGGAACAGACTTTATTGGAGTAATCTGGACTCACACGATACATTAATTTATTTAAAATCACTGAAGTTAAAAATATGTGAATACAGCTGCTATGATTGAAACTGGTCTGGCTAAGGATGCTTGTTTTTTTTATACTGTTAACGGCCAGATACTAATTAGATGTGACAAGGAGGCTGGCTTTTAATTTCATGCAACCTCCTAAGAGAAACCCAAACAAACCACATTATGGCTTTCTGCTGTTACTGTTACAAACTAGTTTCGAGCACACACTGGTGAAGCTAAAGCAGGATCCAACTAGGTTCCATGGTGACTACTGTCTGAATGTTAGCAGTGCAGCGATCCAAAGCAAGGAACTAAGCAAAGATTGTCAGCAAGCAAGGCTGGTTAAGATTTCTGACCTTTACCCTGTGATACTAGAGAACTGGCAGTACATCAAAACATAAATAACAGCTTGAGGATTTGGGAATAAAAAAAAAAGGACAACCTGACTGCATAAATCATATGCGCTTTCAGACAGCAATTTTAAACACTTTGCTGTTGGAAAATCTCATGCCTGAAACTGGTGCGAATGCTGGAAGAGGTATTACCATATTGGCTGGGGTCTGTAAGCCAGTCTATCTTAATCTTAGCAACTTTAAGACCTATGGACTTCAACTCCCAGAATTCTCCAACAAGCCATGCTTTAATTCTGTCCTTGTTTTAAAGTCCCAGCTTAATTTCTATTAACTTGCAATTTCTCATGCCTTCCCTTCTTTCTCCTTAGCAGCCTACCTCCATAAGACAGCATTTTTCAATCACAGCAGATTTAAGATGCGAGGGCTTAAACTCCCAGAATTCCCTAGCCAACTCTTGCAGGTTGAAGAATTCTGGGAGTTGAAGTCCACAGATAAGATACTGCTGAAAATCAATCAGATGGGAGGCTGGAGAAGGTGTTCCGCTTTCTTCTCCTTTCCTAATATTGCCAAATATCTTTGAACTATTGTATGCATAAATTAAGGGGATGCAGTAGCTCAGTGGCTAAGATGCTGAGCTTGTCGATCAGAAAGGTCGGCAGTTCAGTGGTTCGAATCCCAAGTGCTGCATAA
>JANHFR010004415.1:34772-49315 GCA_032468015.1 Mimophis mahfalensis
AATGTATTTGTAAAACTTTTCAGTAAAAAAAAAAAGTTTGAAGACCTCTGCACTAGAACATACATTGGAAACAAACCTCATTCCAACCCAGCACTAATGATATTGCCTAGTTTGTTAATGAAATATCTGCAAGAAAACCACTAAGCTCAGAGCGCACCAAGGACCTTAACAAAACTAATTTTCAATCCACATTCACACAAAATATTTAATAATTCAAGCCTATTTACTTTGTCCTATTCTTTCTTTACATCAACAAAACACTTTTTTAACCTTTTTTGTATGCTTTGCAGTAATATGCTAAACAGCAAAAATCCGATGTATATATGTGTGTGTATGTGTATACATGCATGAATAGATAGAAAGACACAGACAGACAGATAGATAGATTCATTGTAGCAATAGGTATTTCTCTTCTCTTCTTCTGGACAGCAAAGTAGTGGAAGTAGAACCTTATGTGATATTCTAATAATGGACTGACTATATATGGCAAAGATCATTTCCAAAGGAGACAGCAAATCTGCATTACTAGCACCGCAGTAGGATAAAAATTTGAAATACTAAGGAGGAAAAATTTGAATCTATTTATTAGTCTACATTCATGACAATGAGAACTAAATGATTCCACATATAAAAGAATACCAGATTTTAATTTTAAAGAGGATTACCAGTCCAAGGGGAGTCAAAGAGGAGCAGAAGTTAAGGCCTCCATCTGGTGTAGAGTTTAACAATTTAACAATTTGATAACCAGAATTTCGAAGTCCTTACTAGGAAATAAAATACACAATCAACTTAAAAAACACTTCCTAAAATGCAAGTTTTTGAGAACTGCATTTTTAAAAAATGAATCCTGGGATGGCTACACAAGCAGATTCTAATGTCCTTGGACGTAGTGTCTTTCATGTCAGAAGACAGGAACAAGCTGGAATGGAAGTGATGGACAGAACATTATGGTAAGAACCATGAACAGGATGCTATAACTGAAAGTGTGAAAAGTAACAAATGACTTCCAAATTAAGGAGCTGGAAAGGGAGAGACAAAAAGTGTTACTGGTAACTTTTTATTATGTGAGCCATATTCACTTGAAGCAATCTCTGGATGAAGTTTCTTGAGAAAGAGCCTTGCAATAGTCAACACTCCAATGATTAAAGACCATCTGTCATCTGTGATAAGGAAGATATTTTAATAGTATAAAAGGATACCGGAACTTTCAAAGAGAAAGTCTTAGAAAGTAGTTTCATCATACCAGATGCTTTTTCAGAGAGCTGGATTTATTATACAAGATGAGAGGACTGAAAACATATACCTGAGTATTATTCATAATCCTTATGAAGCTCTGTGCAAAACCTAATTGGAAAACTTTACACAAAGACAGTGATAGAACATAAGGATCATTCTGTTCACTGGACCAAGGAAAGAAAAATATATTGAATCTCCATAGCCAGGGATATCAATAATATTAATTCAAGCTATAGCTCAGGGTCAGAAAATGTTAAAAGAATAATAAAACTATTCCCAGTTAGTGGGTTCTGTTAGTCATAGTACCATTTAAGGCTTAATGATGATACTTGGAGAATATCATTTAAGGCTTAATGATGAGGCTTGGAAAATATCAGAAAATAAATTATTAAAGAAACTCTTGCAATATTTTAAGCATCTAAGATTCAGGTTCTACACTCACAATTCTGCAATCACTCTCTGTATTTATAAAGAAAAGAAAATCTTATCCCCTAAATATATTGACAATATATCCATGATATATATATCCAAAGCATGCTAACTTCTTTCTTACTTCTTTTAACCCACGCATATTTAACCAATTATTATTATTTTTTTTAAGATTCTTTGGGAGCTAATCTTTAAATTGCCTCTAAGTGCAAACATAATTTTGTATTTTTATATAGTTTAATCAGATATTTAAACAGTAGAATAAATTGTAATTCAGTTCCTCTCCTTTTTCTCTGTAGGGATCTCCTCCATTGGCATAGCTGCTGCTTATTACAGTGAAGGTAAATTCATTAGAAAAGTTTAGTTATTTGTTAATATCTTTAAAAAACATGCTCACATTTCTTTCTGCCGTTCTTTAAATTTATTATGTTGTGACTTGGGTGGTGCCTCATCTAGTGGGCTCAAGAGAAATTAGTTACAGTTCTGAACTTTGTAGTGTATATATTTCCTTTTTTTTTCTAGACGCCTCATAAGGAAGAGAGGAAAGTGAAAGTGTTAAAAATGTTGATTCAGTTAACAGCCCGCCCCCCCTTACGTAAAATGACTACTTTTCTAATAAAAATGTAAGAGGCAACATGGCCAATCTTTTGTTAGTGTAAAAGCAAGTGTTGATGGTGTCTTTGTCTTCCTCTTCTCTCTTACATGGCGGCTCATGGTATTTGCTTCAATAGGCTCTGCACAACAGTTCCTCCATTGTTTGCTTTTAGTTCTGTATATTGCCAGTTTTAAACATCATTAGCAGTTGGGATGTATCAGCTTCTATCATTTTCGTATTAAGATTTAATGAGCTGCTGAAAGCATTTGTAATTGATTTTAACACTAGCTGGTCTTAAATTATTCATTATCCTTTTGATGTGATTGTTAATTTTTTAAATCTTCAGTCACATTTTAATGCCTACAGATAATTTAAACAAAGTGTAAATTAGAAATGTAAACATAATTTGAAATATTATTTTGTTATTTAGATAGCCTGGGATGGAAACTCTTTTATCTTGTTGGCTGTCTTTTTATAGCTGCACAGAACATGGAGGAGTGGGAAGTAAGTACTGTAATGTCTTAAAAAAAAAGTTAGTTTTATTGGCCAGAGTAAATTGGGGAAAGACAAAACATTCAATAACAGAATGTGTTGAATCGATTGTTCTCAAACTTGTCTGATCAAGAATGCACTTCTGGTTTGGAAAAGGGCATTTCAGTTGCTTTGGAAGTGATTCAACAAATTAGAAAGGCTTGTTTCATAGTCAAAACAAGTAAGAAATAGCTCATTCCAAAACTGGAACAATCCGGTGTGAGATTCAGACTTTTGAAATTTTTCTGAAATTGAAAGATAAAGAGTTTGATGGGAAATATGAGATTCTGCTGATTTTACTTTTTAAGCAGAGTCTGAGACTAAATTTATGTACATGATCCAGAGGTTTGGAGTAATAGTCATTTTACATTGACTAATTTAATTATTGACTAATTTCATTATTGACACTTACAGAAAAGAATGTTTGTACTTGTCTGACAGATGTGATTATTTTCCTGTCATCCAATAAATGGCTTCATAAGGTGGTTTTATTTATTTATTTCACACAGGAAGCTATATTTGAGAAAGATGCGGGAAAGGTTTACTTAAAGTCATTCAGCCTTTACAAAAAGCTGTTGACCTTTTCAAGAGCTGGCCACGAACAAGGTAAAGCAACAAGTGTTTCTTTTAGTATGGTGCATGCTGTACAGAAAGAAGTAAGATATTTACTTCAGAGGGGATCCACAGGAAATCTTACAGTTATCAACTAGATACGAATGTAGAAGAAACTTCCTAGAAGGCGGCACTATCCTTGTAAACATCTGTAGTTCAGCTCTACTTGATACAATCTTTATTTTATGCTGTGATTTGAAGAATACCAGAATGGTTGGACAATGGACAAGTAAACTCCTTCATTTCCACCAAGAGTTTGCTTATAGCTACTAAGATCATATTTGCTTCACATTAATCTGTGCACAAGAAAGCAGTACAATTTTACAATGAAATAGTGTAGATTGATTTATTACAAGATTTTGAAGACACACCTATTTAAATCTTTAAAACACAGGATTCCCTGTGTAATAAGGAATAAGAACTCTTCTATACTGTTGGAAAAGTTGTTAACAAATCCTCAAGAAGTCTTAAATCTCTATAAAAAACATACATTCATGTTTCCCAAAGAATAAAAATTGACATCAAAATGACATGTTTGTAAGCTAGTAATCATTTTGCTATGAAAGGGCAACAACTTCAGAAACTTGCTTGCATTCATGTTGAAAGCACCAAGGTACTTCCTGGTTGAAAGGATTAGCTGGTAACATCACTATTGCCTGGGGAATGCCCAGATAGAGGCTCCTTTCATGTCCCATTAATGTGCCCACCAAAATGGTACCTATTTATCTACTTGCAATTGCATGTCTTTAACTGCTAGGTCAGCAGGAGCTGGGATTGAATGATGGGAGCTCATTCCTTCACACAGAAGCACTCTGGTGAACATGGGCTTGCTAACCTCCAATCCAGCATCCTAACCACATAGCCATCACACTCCTCACTACACAAATTAAATGATTAGGGTTTGAGAGATTCTTAGAGTGTGTTGTTGCTTTAAAAAAGATTTTCACTACATGAATGATGAACTCCATTCTTGCCCTGAAATGTACAAATCATCATTCCAAAGTGCTGGGAGGAGGAACCTAAGTTGCAGAAGGGAAAAGAGAGTTTATGCTAGTATTTTCTAAAGAAGAATTCAGAAAGTCTCCTATGTAGGGTCAATGCTTGACCCTAAAATTAACAGGAGGCAATTGAGGGCATGCAAGGAGATCCAGATAGTTTTTGCTACTTTTTTGTGTGAATTGTATGTACTGTTGCTTGACATTATTTTACTAACAATTCAGTGTTTGCTCCTTGCAAATAGTGGTTGTTCCATTGGATGAAATACAAGCTGTGAATGTAGAAGAAGAGAAGGTTCGTTACTTTGGGAAGGGCTACCTAATTGTATTGCGATTTGGCACTGGATTTTCACACCCTCTCACACAGAGTGCAGTAATGGGTGGCAGAAGGTACGTATGAACTTTCTCCTTTGTGATGAATTGGAATAAGTTAGGAGGTATCATTTAACCTGAGAGTGGCAATCACATTTTCAACAACCAATTGTCCTTTTTGTTACTATTGTTCTTTTCAAGTTCTTCAGTTGTGTATTAACTTATATTTTCCAGTTAAATTTATAAAGTTATAGCAATAAAAATAGCAGTTAGACTCATATTTGCAGTGATTTTCAGCCCTCTCTAAGTGGTTTGCAGAGTCAGCCTATTGCCCACAACAATCTGGGCCCTCATTTTACCGACCTCAGAAGGATGGAAGATTGAGTCAACCTTGAGCAGGTCAGGATCAAACTCCTGGAGTGAGCAGTGAGTTAGCCTGCAGTATTGCATTCTAACCATTGCACCACCACAGGTCATTTAGAGTTATGGCTTTTTCATGCCTGCAATCTAGTCCAGAATGAATTTAAGTGTATTTTATTTTGATATTTTTAAGGGTAGATGTCAGAAATGTGTCATTAACATTTTTAGTTCTCCAATTAAAATCAGTTTAGGTTTTTAATTATGTTTGCTATAGATTGAACATGTAGCTGATTTTTAGGCACTTTTAAAAAAACTGTTATATACATCTTCAGAAGAAATAAAGCTACACATTTCTGAAAGTGTTTTTAACCATTTTCCCACACGTTCGATGTATCTTGTTTCCTGCCAGTTAGCCAGTAGGTTAGCAGGAAAGGCATAGTGCTTCAGGTAAATTGATGTAATACTTTTTAATTATATATCAGGAAGAGGATTAGCATCTGAAACCCATAATATATTTTGCTTAAATAATCTTGTGATATTAAACTGAAACTTAATTCAGTTTGAAAATAAAAGTTAACATTAAAACCCTGTGATATTCTTTCAAATAGACATGGGCTCGAGATTTTGTTATACATTTTTAGTAAAAGTTTTGCCTTTACTAGATGGATGCACAGAGTTTCATACTTTCGTGACCAGCTCAAGCAGGCATTGGATTCATTAAATCTTGCCTATCATTTTTTTTCTTCCTCAGTGATGTTGAGACGGTGGCCAACCTCATTATTGGTTTCCTTGAACTGAACCAGTTACAGAATGATGAAGGCCTTGAAACGAGTAGTGGAACAGATGTTAGTGATGAAGATCAGGCAAACGACAAATAGTTACATGAACTGATACGTGGGGGGAAAAAATCTCTGAATGGTAGAAAACTTGAATCTGTTACATTCTTAAGCTCTAGAAACAACTTTTTAATTGTTAACTTCCTGTGTGTGATGTTAAGCATTGAGATTTGCAACAATCAGAAAGAAGTTTAAAAGTCTTCCATATTTTATAGTGTCCAGATTGGGGTGTCAAATTGGAAGCCTGCAGGGCAGATGTGTGACATGTAGGCCATGCCCACCCCAGCTTCATGAATGGGAAAAAGTCATGAAAGGTCACGTGATGGCAATGTGACATGGCGAGTTTGACACCCGTGGTCTAGACCCATGGATCTTTTAACTGAAAGATTTTCAGATGGGAATACCATTTGGACATAACTTAGATGATTACCTAATTCCTGATAAGTCTTGAGCTTATTTCTTTCCCCTTCTGCACTCCTTGTGATTGTTTTAAATTTCAATAAAATCCTCCCTTGAGAGTATCATGAGGCCACAGACTTCGAATGTGAAA
The DNA here is from genome assembly GCA_032468015.1 of Mimophis mahfalensis. Taxonomy (NCBI): domain Eukaryota; kingdom Metazoa; phylum Chordata; class Lepidosauria; order Squamata; genus Mimophis; species Mimophis mahfalensis. Next base: position 41,229 of record JANHFR010004415.1, read on the forward strand.
TGTGCTATTTCTCAACAACTGCACTTCTGCAGGAGGAGCAATATGAAAGCTTTTGTTTTGGAGCATTACACCCAGATTTGAAGCTGGGTTTTTTTTTTCCTAACCAAAAGGAAAAGGGCATTCAGAAAGCAGGAGCAACTCCAGAGAAACCCATCTGCAAGTGATTACCAGTTGACAAGCTATAGACATGTTACATAGCTCAGAACCTCTTCTAATTGTCTTAGCAATTAAGGAGGTCTGTAATTACCCATGAAATTTGTCCTGATCCCGAGTAGTTTTAAACAAAACTTGACTCCTGCTTGTAGTTAATTGGCAGTCTGTAAACCTGGGATTACTACTCTGTGATCAATGGTAGGTAGGTCTTCCTTATCTAGAAAAGGACATGAATGGGATTCCAACCAAAGGCTAGCTCTCTAATCTCAGGTGATATGAATCTGTAATGGTAAATCAGTGACTATAATAAATTCTAAAAAGCTGGAATTGAATCTTCTGAATGCAGCTTTTCAAAAATGCATCTTTTGCTTGATAGTTTGTGGTACGTTATTGTTAGCTTTTCCACAGGAGCCACATTTCATATTGCACCCTTAAAATGGATAAGCACAAAGAAAGTTTGTATGTGCGTGCACATGCTTGTGTGTTTGTTTTCAATTCATGATTCACATTATTATATCCATTTTTCTAATATTAGTTTGATCGTGATTGTATTTAATTTTCTGCTGGGGCCAAGTACCAATAAGGTCTGTGTTAAATTAACTACAGTTCAAAGGAACCATCCAGCCTAATAGATAATTCAGTGATGGAGTTTTATTTTAAAAATTGGGAAAATGGTACATGTATGATATTCCTGTTTAGAGATTTTTTTAAAAAAAGAAAAATAATAAATATCAAAAAGGCTTATCCAGTATATTTTATTAAACTAGAAAGGTGATAGGGTCTGTCATTGGTTTCCAGATATAAAAAGTAAATACCTCACATTCTAGAAATTCTCAAAATATGTTGTCTTGACAATTCTTACTTCAGTCATTTTCTAAGTGTTTTAGAGTAGAACCTTGTTGAGCAATAATTGTCAAAAAGACGTTTTTGTTCAGATATGTTGGGTCATTTGAAAAGTGTTAAGATGTTCATTGGAAAGTGGATGTACTTTATAAAGTGTTTTTTCGGTTGTATAATTTAAAAATTATTGTACTGTTTCATACTCAGTATTAATATTTCTTGTCAGATATTCAAATATTCTAGTATATACGTTTTAATGCTTCCTTTTTAAAACAACTTCTTGGTTTTTTAAAAAATAACAATTGTTTAGGAAAAGTTATAAACTCCATTCTATAAATACTTTGTTTCCTGGTGATAGGACATTAGAAGTTATTTTTTTTTCCTTGCACAATTAAGCAATAGAACTGTCTCTATAAATGTGTGCATTTTAAAAAAAACCAATTCACAATTCACTGAAATTAGAAGAAATATCCATCTAAATGAGATTATAATTAGAACATTAAAATAAGAAATGATTCTGCATCAAATTGACTCTAACACAGACTTGTGTCTTTGAGATGGTCAGAGAACGTGAGCTGCATAAGGAAATTTAGGCATGAGATTGTCACCGGTTCTGGTAGATGGAACCTAATGCTCATTGCTCATCTCAGAACTCATTTCAGATGGTTATTTGGGGTCAATATTAAGATACTCTGTTGGAAGCAATCTGCGAACATCTTGAAAATGTGACTGGTATCTCTGACTAGGATAAGACAGGCACTCTTCTTTTATATAGTTCTGAAAAAAGTCTAAGTTCAACATTTATTTGTAAACATTTGGGTTATAAACTAATCCCAGCCAGGCAGTTTGATTAATTGGAAAATACTATTTAATTAAAGTTCTTGCCTGGATGAACCTTAATACTTAAAACAGAAAGGTGCCCGTTTGAAGGTAAAAGTAAAGACCTGCTTTAACAAAATTGCTTATTTTTCCTGTATTAAATACCTGGCAAAAAAACAGTTGGTGCTTTAGTAGCTGAAATCACTAAATGTTCAAATGCACAGCTTCATGAAACTGTGTAATGGATGCAAGATTACTTACCCATGTATAAACAGATTTAAATAGAAGATATTATTCTTTTGTGGTCTCGCTTTCTTACACATTACAATCCCATATAAAGTCCTCTGTTAAGTTGTACAAGCCCATTTTTAAGATGTCTATATGCTAATCCTCATTTGTTTTTTAATGAATTCTTTAAAATTCTTGATTGCATGAAGATAGTCCATTTGCTATATCCTGAATGTGCCACCACCATTTAATTAGAAGATGGTAGTACTTAAGAGAAAATTTATACTTTTCTCACACTTCAGGGGAAATATTCTAAGCATACTCATAAGATTTACTTAAAATATGAAGTGTCTGCATGATTTTTAAATTTGGGAATTTTACACTGTGTATATAACTTTACACTGAATGTGTAGAACAGGGATCTTCAAACTTGACAGTTTTAGGACTTGTGGACCTCAACTCCCAGAAATCCTCCTCCAGTCATGTGAGCTCAGGAATTCTGGGAGTTGAAGTTCACAAATCTTAAATTTTCCAAGACTGAAGACCCTTGGTGTAGAAGCATGATACAAAGAAGACTTGTATCTTTTATAACCTCAGACTTTCATCATAATGCCAAGCTGGACATACCCTATTATTTATTTGCTCGATTCTAGCTGAAAGTTGAGTTTTCAATTAGCAGTCATATATCAGAATGCTAAGACAGTTCCTGTACTGCACAATTCAGATCATCTACTGTTCCTTGAAGTCTTTGGAGGCTTGGTTGGACATTTTCTTCTATCCATTCTTCTATAGCAGTGGTGTAGAAAATCTTTTTCATGGCTGTTTGCAATTCTTCTGTTAGAACAGTCCACTTGGTCAGAAGCCTAAGCAAAAAAAGTGATGCCATATGTTGAATAAAATACCCTGTCCTACAAAGAATATCCACATAGGAGAAGATGCAAGAAGTAAGGGGAGTATGATCTGGCAGAAGTCTTCATTCTCCAGTTGATAGTCAGCATTAAATAGGACACTATGTAACATTCTGAAGATTAAACACTAAAGCAGTGATGGTGAACCTATGGCACATGTGCCCAAAGTGGCACATGGAGCCATGTCGCCTGGCACGTGAGTTCTCATGACCCCCCCGTGCTCCCACACGCATGACCCCTCCATGAGTGCACTATCTCCCCTCACCCCAGCATGCATGCATGATCGTTTCAAACACTGAACTTTTGAGTGTTTCAAACTCAGCTGATTGGTGCGCAAGTATTTTTCTGGCTCTGAGGATCCTGTTTGTATGCGTGCACTATTCCCTTTCACACATCCCACGCATCCGCACATGATCTCCAGAGCTGGAAAACACTTGCGTGCCAATCAGCTGAGTTTAAAACACCAAACTTTTCAGTGTTTTAAACTCAACTGACTAGCACACAAGCATTTTTCTGGCTCTGGGGATAGCGTGTGTGATCCCCAGAGCCAGAAAAGGGTTTGTGCGCCAACCAGCTGAGTTTAAAACACCAAACTGGGTCAGTGTTTGAGACAATCGTGTCTGCGTGCGCAGGGTGCAGTCACACACACATACACGGGGTCACGTGCATGCACAGGGGTGGGGCACACGAGAGCACGCACAATAGCGCTCACATGCATTTTTGGCACAAGAGCCGAAAAAGGTTCGCCATCACTGCACTAAAGCATTACTTTTCCCATTACTTTTCAATTCAGTGTGTTCCCTTCTTATTTAAGCTTTCTTCTTGTCAATTCTATTTCTTCAATTATGCATTCTTGTTCTCCTTTGTACTGTGCAAGATTTGTTGATCTCTATTTTTCTCTACCTGGCTCTAAAGAGCCTGTTGAGAGTTACGGCAGTCGATATAGATAATACTGCCTTGTGGGCCCAGCGATCTGATTAAATACAATCTGTTTCAACATGTTTCCTATCTCTGAAGTTGCTCATGTTTCTGATTCTTATATAATCCTATTTTCTCTCCTGTGTATTCAAGATTCTGATGATCTGAGGAGATTCGGCTCCTCAGCCTGTTTCTTTTTTCAGATGCTATGCATATTTCTTTTTCCACAATTCAGTTTCTTTTATCATTTCCTGACATCTAATTTCCAGTCTCATTCCATATTTTTAGTTACGTCTCAGCCTTCTACTAATTCTCTTATCTCTAGGTATTAACATCTCTGCCTAGCCAAATTCACCTTTCATGTCCCATGAAGGACCAGCACTTTGTCAACATTCTTTTCTTAAGCCTTTTAAGTTGGCAGTTTAAATTTCCACAAATAATTCATAATTTCTAGCAGTCATATAGTTTGAGGAAGTTCAAAAATAGAGGATATATTTGCTTTTATTCATCTCTCTGCCTTTAGGTGTGTTATTTATTTGATACATACACATACAATGACATACACATGAATAAGTGAATAATTTACTTTTATTAATAAGGTAATAAGGGAAATATTTTGCTATTTCTGAATTTGATTAAGTTATGCACTATGTCCGCTGACCAAAATGTACAATAACATACATAACTATATCTGAGCTGATGCACCGAAATCAATGAGATGTATTTGTTATGACTAACAATATGTTCCATTCTAAACCTGATTGAATCTGGATTGAATCCATAAAGAACATCACTTAAGTCTCAGCATGGGACTGCATATATTGATGGGTTTGAACAAGAGTGCAAATGTATAGCCATATTTGTATATATACAAATAGCCATCTGTCCCAAACTAATTTTAAAAATGCAGACTTTGCATGAGATCACAGATCTTGAATTACCTTACGGCATCTGGCTGAAAGTGATGAATCATTATGGGATGGATCTTCTTTCTTTTTCTGTGATAGGGACTAAACCAACCTGTAACATATCTAAAAATTCAGGCTGATATGAATAAACAAAAAGAAACAATAAGAGACATCACAGAAGTCCATTTATTCTATTTAACATTTAGAAGGCATTTATTCAGGACCATTTAACACAGTATTGATACTCTTTAAATGCCATGTAACCATGATGTGGTGATTTTGGGGTTATTTAATATATAAGAAAATGATACTGTATTTTATACAAATGCAACTAACTATATATAAGAATGTATAAGAATCAACTTTTTTTTTTTGCGGGGGGGATAATTTCTCACCTGTTATTTTCCAGAAGTTCGTCTACTGAAGATTTGAGGTAAAATGCAATTTGAGTCACAAGTGAGAGAATTTCATTTCCTGGGAAAGTCCCAGTGATGTCACTGTTCAAAAAGAGAACCTCTGTCAGCTTTCATAATAAGTGGCTAAAATAAAACATGTTATTCATTGTAAGTGATTAGATATTACATTGTTCATTTGATTGTGAATCACTCTGGGCAGCTTTTTAAAGGGGAATTTAAAAAATATATATATTAAATATTAGGAAAGAATGAGCTTCCTGAAAATACATTTAGGCCTTTTTGGAGGAAGCCTGAGTCCTACTGAAGTATCTATTAAATGAGGGAAGAGGATGAACCTTGGTCTTCTCTAATCAGTAGAAAGATGGAAAACATATATAGCTGTTGACTTCCTCACAATTAGGAACTTCAGTAGCAAAAACCTCACTTGGCACAGATGTCCTTGCCATATTTGCTTATGTCTCTGCTAATAAGATGTCATTAGTATATCCTTACAGGAAGAATGCATGAGTGCTAAATGAGTTGTTAAAGCAGAAATGGATGGCAGTTTTCTATCCAATGACAATGAACAGATTTTATCAAATCTTCAGAAATGGAAGACATCTCTTTGTCTTCCTGCTGGCTTCCTCTCTGATATGGAAAATCAGCAGAAAAGGTCACAAATGGTGATCACATGGTCATGGATACAGCAATGGAAATTCGAGCCAATTGTTGAGTGCCCAGATCATACTCAAATGACCATGAGCATGCTGAAATGGACAAAAAAAGGACCCATGATCAGTACCATTTGTTCAGCATTGTTATATCCTTGAACAAATGATATCACTGAACAAATTGACATAACCCAAGGACTACCTGTAATTTAATTAGCCTTGATTGGATTGCTAAATATTTAAGAGAAGGATGCCAACTTGTGGTCCTATACCTCCTTTTCCAATGTCCTCAGTATCACTCCAAGATGTTATTATCCTTGGAAATCCCTTCCATGTAATTTTAAAAAATGTATTATGCAGCTTTGCTTATTCCTAATTTAGGAGAAAGAATGTGCAAAGCTCATTAACTTGAGAATGGAATGTTTCAGAGAAATCTGGAACATGTCCCCCTCAAACCATGCCATTTTGGGTGTGGTTCAACAGTTTTATGAGTTGTGATATCTCAAATCACTTCTGCTTTTGGAGGATTACTTTCAGAAAGAGCTGAACTGTTCCTGAAATGCCACAGTCAGGGGATTTTGGCACAATTTTAAGGCAAAACAAAATGTTGTAGTTCTCTAGAATGTTCCGCTCCGAAATCCTTATTTTGAAGATGAGCAAGAGTAGATTTAATGTGTAACAATAATTCAATAATAATGAAAAACTTGGGACTTTTACCTCATGAAGGTGTCTATTTCCAAATGGGAAAGCCCCAGTAATTTTTCTACATCTTCTCTCACTTTTTCTGAATAGCCACCTTAAAGATCCAAAGAAGAGCCTTTTTAGCATAAAATTTGGAAAAGGAAACAAAATTGGATAGTTATCTTGTACAGTAAGTTATTACTATGGTAATGGAAAATTGAGGAATGCCAAAAATGTCTCATTAGTGTTCAGATCTGCTCCTGCTAACTCATTCCATGTAGGTGATAATTGCAGTAAAGGTCTTGTTCAGATGTTCCTCAGTTGGACATGTGACTGTTATCAGTCCTCTGGATACACCTAGCCCATCTGTAATCTCCTTCAGATTAGATCTGTCTCTGAAGTTCCAAACGAATATGTAAATAGTTTAAAATTATCTGATAATCTTTTCTATTTGATGGCATACAGGGAATATCTCAGATACGGCTCAAATATTTAAACCAGTATTTCCTTGGAGTTACAAACCAGCTTATCACTGCCTCAAGTTCCAGCCTGTTATCTCATATTGATAAAACTATTAGTCACATGAAGTACTAAATGTAATGAAAAAACACAGCTGCCTACTATAAGTTACGAACCTAAATACTATGGGTTAAATTAGAAATGAAAAGAAGTATTTCAAAGGAATGCAGAATTTTTGGTATTAGTAATCTCAAAGTTTCCTTGCAATGCTGGTATGGTTTAATATTGTGAGTTATTGGAACTTTTTGGAACAATATTTTAATACATGTATCATTCCAAAAAATGTGGAAGTTTACTATTTGTAGGAAATTTGGTTATCAGGCATGGGTAATTGTTAAGACCATTGTTTCTGAGAATATTAGAAAAGTAATACTATTCTGAATAGTAAGACTGGAGTCAATATGCGTAATGTATGTATTTTTGAAAAAGCATTCTATTAGTAAAAAAGTTTTCTTTGATACAGATTTCAAGATATTTTACAAGTTTTTTTTAATTTGAAATGTTGATACATTGTTTAAAACCTGATACACAGAGGGTATGCCTAGACTGTTCATAATTTTTGTTTATTGTGCTTTTTATTTTTGCTTATTTTTGTATTTTTATAATTCATTGAGGGTTTATTAGTTTTGAGTGTATGTTTTATTAAACTAAAAAAGGAAATGCTTTTTTGTGTGTCTTTTTACTGTGATGCTGTTAAATAGCTGTGAGAATAACTTTGGGAGACAGGAGGAACACAGAGGAAATGGGGGTGAAGAAACTGTCTCAGAAGGGACTCCTCCTAGTTCTCTAGAAAATAAAGGCAGAGAGGGGAGAAGTGCTATTAGACTTGCAAGATTCTGTTACTATAATGTTACAATAAAGTTAAATGTTAGTTCTCATGGTTGTGGGTTCCTGTTTAGATTACCTCAAAAAGCTGATAGATCCATACCTGTCAAGTTTAAATTCTAAAAATATGGGAATTTAAAAAACCCCAGAGCCACGCCCCTTAATTTGCATAACCCGACCTTGCCAGTGATCCTCTGCTGAAAATTCAGTTTGTTCTGAATT
>JANHFR010004417.1:39647-52575 GCA_032468015.1 Mimophis mahfalensis
AAAAACATTATTCTCTCCCCCCCCCCACACACACACTTTCAGAATTCAGTGGGGCCCATCGAGGAATTCTGCATTGTTGCCCCTTTTCTGTCCAGTACAGAGAATAGCGATGGTGGTTCATTTAATCAAAATCTGAAGGAAAAAATTAACGATTCCTTGCCTTAATGTTCTGGGTGAAACATTTCTATACTTAAAGGTTATCATGCCTTTTCTGGTTGTTAGCTTATTTATTTATTTATTTATTTATTTATTTATTTTCACAAGAGGTCAAAAGATTGTGTTAGCTGCCAGGAACAGCGAACATAATGAATGATTAGTACTGACTCTGACAATGCTATTATCATTTTTTTAAATGCTCAATGGATAATTTTATGGAAAGGCAACTTTTAACTCCCAGTACTGTTCTGATTCTAAAATTATTTGGCAGACTTGTCTAAATTCTGTAGGACAAGAATTGTGTATTTGATCTGTAATAGTATTGACAAAACCTTTTGCAGGAAGATTTTGTGACCATATACCTTCAAAGGAAAAACAGCATCATATGACTTGCAGGACCCCTTGCATAGGTGAAGGATCCTAAACACACCTGTACTAACTTCTGTTAGGGAAATTAGAAACTAAGTAACACCATTTGGAATGCTTAAATGCAATACTCTGAGGTATCACAGTTACCACATATAGCTTTTGAGGTTTAACCACAAATCTTTCTATTTGCAAAATTCCATTTACATAAACAATTTTAAAGAAAGGTGTTTGAATTTTATGTCATTGAGCCAATTAATTGCACAGAATAATCTTTAGAATCTGAGTAGGAAAAAGCTTCTATAAAAGTGGAAAGACAGAGATTTTGTTTCAGGATATTGTCTTCTTTGTGTATTTCAATCATTTACCTATTCACAGGATGGCAAGGCAGAAAATCATGATTTTAGCAATAGTTGCTGCTGAAGGAGAGACTTCGGTTTTGAAAAGGGCATATAAACAAGCTCTTTGAATATTTGAGAGACTTATCAAAGGGCATAAAAGCTATTTCAAAAGCAGTCCTGAAGTATACCTCTGATTTTTTTTGGGTGCAGAAAAAACGTATAATTGACTTTTAATAAATTAATGAATACTGTAAATACCTCTCACACTATTGCTTCTTAATTAAGCTTTATTCTGTTCTTTTTCCAGTTAGCTCAGGGAATGATAAATATCCTTAATTTATCCTCACAGCAGTTCCATGAAAATATCTAAGTTGTGGAAGAACCTTTCTCTCTTCCCTCACTCTGCCCGAACCACAGTTCCCCCTTTTGGTGCAGTGTTTTATTAGCTCTCAAATGAAAATGAGCTCTGAGCTCTGAAAATGTCAAGAAAGCGGTATTACCCTACTCCTAAAATTGACAATCTCTATGAATCTTCTACACACTTTTGATATCACAATGTTTAAGTAGACAATAGGCTTTATTCTTTCTGCTTTCTGGGAATTACTTTGAGCACCTCTCCATACAGACCCTACCATTCTCACTTAATCAGAGTTGACTTCGTTATATTAACAGGATCTTACTTGCAACCTGGATATATAAAGCAAACAAAAATAGATACTCCTAACATTCCTAGGTGGTGCCTGTTTCCCGTTCAGATTTAAATAAATAAAATTGAAAAGTTTCCAACAGGCTTAACTTTAACATGTTCCCTGGCTTTTGATTTACCTGACATTTGAAGCTATTTTTAACCAACACGTTGTGTAAAATTGAATAGTGAATCCAATGGGTGGCTAAGGTTTGAGTCTTGGTTCCAAGTTCGCATCCCTGTTCTTCTCCTTTATTTTTGTAGGGCAGATTAAGTGTTGAGTCAATGTTGACTAGTCCCTGCAGTTTTCTTAGCAAGATTTGAGAACTGTCATGGAAATAATCTTGAGTTCCTGAAAAAAAGGCACCAAAAAAATAAATATTTGCTAACCTCTGAATTTCATCAGGATTCAGGCACAATGTTAAAATCTTACTTTAGCACTTCTGATTCATCTATTCATTCTCTTCTTACCCATCTACCCAGAAGGAGAAAATTAGAAATTATGGTGACATTTTATTTACGTCTGAACACAGACCAGCTGTGGCCATTGTTAATACATGGTATGGTGACAAGGGGCTTCTTTTTCAAAGAACATTAGAACAAAAACCTGAACATAAATTCATGAGTTTGTAATGTTTTATAACATGGCTTGGCATGTTTAAAATGTTGCTTTCTTTCTTTGACTTCCTATCCAGCAGGTTTATCCAGGATAATGGGGATCAAAAAGTAGAAAATAAAATTGAAGAGGTCAGTAGACTATGTTCTCTCTTTTTTTTTTTTCTTCCCCTACTCCCTTTTAATATTTGAGGTAGGTAAACTGAGGACCCAGATTGTTGGGGGCAATAAGGTGACTGTGTAAAACACCACTTGAGGGAGTGCGAATGCCGTAATAAGCAGGTATATACTAAAGAATGAAGGCTATTGCTATGAAACGTATGTATATGTTTCAAGAAGGTTGCAAGCCACACTGAGTCTCTGGCGAAGGACGGCATATAAATTGAATTTTTTAAAAAATAAAAATTTATATGCCACCAGTCTCTACCGAAAGCAACTCTTGGAGTCTATTAATCATTTGCATCTTTCTGCAATAACTTGATTCGTTGGATGTTTTCTATGCTGGTCTATGACCATAATAGAGATTTGATTTGTTGCATTTGGGGTTTGGACTATGTCCTTTATTGCCACCACCACTTCTGCCCCTTTGAAATTGGAGAGACTCTTATTAAGAGACTGGCAACATGATATCGCTGAAATATTTAAAATGGCTTACGAAGCCTCTTTTCTCTATAAATGGACATTTTAAGTGGAAAATATATTTATAAAAAAATTAACTTTTAATTTTCTTTTAGGTTATTGCACCTCTAAGGGAAAAGATCCGAGAATTAGAGAAAAGGTATGCTGATTTGTGCTTTCAGTAAGATCATCTTTTGTTTTTATCTTAAGGTAAGACAAGGAGCTTATGTCAGAATATTTGATCAGAATGCCATCTTGCTGTACTGAAAGAAGATCTATGCAATAAATGCTGTTTTCCCTAATGGTAATATTAAGTACAGATAGTCATCAGTTAATGGTTGCCTCATTCAGCAATCAGTCAGACTTGGAGACAGTGCTGAAAAAGTAGATACACGACGAGTATTTAAAATTATAGCAGTGGTCATGTGATAGTAATTCAGGTGCTTGGCAATAGCATGCATTTACGGCCATCACAGTGCCCCATGGTCATGTGATTGCCATTTTTGTACTTCACAACTGGCTTGCAATAAATAAAGTCAATGGAAAAGCTGACAGAAAGTTGCAAGTCACAATCCCATGACTTCACACTTAACAATGGTGGGGATTCACTTCACCACAGAAATATTGTTATACATTGGGCATGGTTATGTGACTTTCTGTGGTGTTCTAGATAGGGATACAACTTAGTAGCAGAAAGTAGTTGCAACCTGGCGTTGGTAGCTTAACAAACAGATCACATAATCCTGTAGAAGTTTATTCTAAAGTTCTGCTGTGTTCAGTGAGATTTACTCCTCAGGTAAGTATAAATAGATTTGCAGCCTAAAATACAAGATTCCCTTCTGAAGGATAAGAATTTAGAGTTAAATATGACCGCATAATAATGCTTAAAGGAGGAAGGTAAACTAAATTGTTTCTGCTTTTAATTCTCTTCTGGAAATGCCAGCACATCATGATTTACAAATATATTAATATTTGGAGTTTGTTTTGAAAGTAAATGCAAGGATTTTGCAGAGTAAACTTCAGCAATAAACATTGATTGGCCATATCTGACATCTTGTCTCAAATCTCTGGAAATTTTTACACTATAAATACATGCAGTATATTTTATTATAAATTCAGGTATTTTCTTATAAGGTATCTATTCCAAACTGAATTCTGAAATATAAATGGAGGCTTCAATATTAGATTCCAAATATTTTTTTAAAATTTTAGATTTAGAGATGTTTTGGCTGCATAACAGATTGAAAAAAAATCATTGCAGTTATTTTAATTCTGAACTTAATGTGGAAGTCACAGTTTAAATATTACTATAAATTAAATACTAAAAACTATCAGCATTTTTTGGTGACTGCATGTTTGTATTTATGACAACATGTAGAAACATGTATTATCGTAAACCACTAGTACACTTTTATACCAAACCAGCATTTCTTTCTTTTCATCCACTAAGACAGAAACTGCAAATGAAAAATGCATCAAATATTATCTAACAATCCAAGTAATGATTATCAAATTATTATATAAGATAGACGTTGCAGAATCTAAAAATCATTTCCTATTTTGAAAAACCAAATTGATATTTCAGTAAGTATTTAGTAGACAGAGTTGCAGAGGGCTATTTCAGATCTGAGTATGAAGTTCTCTCTCTCCATTTCAAAGTTAATGCATGACATTGTGCTGGTAATTTTTAGCCATGCTGGAATCAATAATGTCTATTAGTATAATTGGATAGAAAATCTCCCTGTTCCTGTCTTAGAATCATCCAGACATAAAATTCTCTATACCTTCTGAGAGAGAAGCCTTCTAAATTGTACCTAATTTATATTGCTTCTTTCTGAAAATGAGATTTCTAAATAGTTCCTGTAGTGAGTGAATAATAAATATGGAGTAAATCAAATGTAAGATAATGAATCTCTCAGAAGCACTGATGCTAATGATGTTCTAGCCTGTCAGAATATTTATTCAGAATATTTATATAACCCTGTGTTTTCTTTCCAAACATGATTATTGAGCTATAGAGCTAATACAGACCTTTAAATATTTCTCCCAGTATGCTGAAAAATGACTCTCCATATGTGCTTTAAATGCATTATCGTATTCTTCTATACTCTACAACAGTGATTTTCTATGACCCTTCCAAAGGGGTCACCTAAGACCATCGGAAAATACATATTTCAATACAAATACAGGTGTATGTGAAAATAATTTTATGGTTGGGGGTCACCACAACATGAGGAACTGTATTAAAGGGCCGCGGCATTAGGAAGGTTGATAACCATTGCTCTACCACAAAGCAAGGATATATTAAATTTATTTATTTGTTTGTTTATTTATTTATTTATTAAATTTATTTATTAAATTTATTTATTAAATTTATAAACCGCCCTTCTCCCGAAGGACTCAGGGCGGTGTACAGGGCAATTAAAACAAGATGAAATACAAAAGTTAAAAATATATTAAATTAAAGGGCCCCGACAAACAAACACAAAATTAAAACAATAAACCCCTCAGTCCAGGCCAGCCAATTTAAAAAGCCGTGTTTTCAGGTCCCTTCAGAAGGGGCGGAGGTCGGGAGTCGTCCGGAGCGCCATCGGCAGTTGGTTCCAAAGGGCAGGCGCCCCAACTGAGAACTAAATGATTTTTGATGTCTCTGTTAGTGTCCTTGTGTTGTTTGTGCACAAGACAAATGTGCTGATTTAATACATTTGAACATCCTGAGATTGGCTGTGGATGGTAGAAGCATACTCAACCCTGTTTATAAGTTTCAGAACACAGTCTGAACATGTTCTTGAGATCCAGATTTGGGTCAATTCATACACAAGCAGAGACCTCTGGGCCTTCTTCCCATGCTACTTCAACAATGTCTAGATGGCAGAAGTATGGTAGAAGGCTAGGATCAGTTTTCTTTTCCAACTGTACAGTGGAACAAGTCAAAGAATTAATGTTAATGAACAATTCAAACAAAGGTATCCATCACAAAGAAGTCCTGTTTAATTCAAAGAATCTGTTGTTTTAAAATATACTTTCTGATATATCTTCTGATATAGAAGAAGATAGTTGGAGTGGCCTAGAAATCAATTAAATCAAAACAGGTAAACGCTGGCAGGATGTGGGAAGAGAATTACCGACTCTGCCAAACAACCAAAGAAGTATTAACTCTTTCTCCCTCTCTTATGAAATGCCACAATTATTTAGAGACAGATTTTTTTGGCTGTGGTGAATATTTGCAACAGTTTTCCTGTACATACTTTCAGTGATATTTTGAACCATTAAACATATTCAAAACATTTCTGGAGATGATTAACCACAATTCTTCCTATTAAACACTTTATTAATAATTCTGAATTAAAATATTTCATAATCCATATTTTTTTAAAAAATCCACGAAGGACAGGAAGCAAGGAAGTGCTTTTGGTTGAGAAAAGCTAATATTTAATGAACCTTACAATGCATACAATCTTTACTGATGTGTTGTTTCAATTTTTCCATTTTGAAATGCTTCATAGTTTTACTCAGAAGTACCCACCAGTGAAGTTCTTATCTGAAAAGGACCGTAAAAGAATTTTGGTAAGTTCACTTGCTTGAAGCTAATCGATTATTCTCGGTTTTTGAAATAAAATTAAAGAAAACAAAGCTGGAAGTGGATCCAAACTGAAAAGGAAATATCTTTGTGAAAAATTGTACAGGGATCCAAGTCAATCTTTTGCTGAGCCTATGCAAGTTTGAATGTATCAACCCTGAAGCCATTTTGAAGCACCTTCGGGGCTGCCCCAGTAGGACTGGTTTGTAGCTGTGGGAATGGGAGGAGGGAGTTAGAGATAGCTGGGGTAGTTTGGCGAAGAAACTGTTTATTTCTGTTTTGGTTCCTTCGTTGCGCATCCTATAGGCTGCTCAACTGGCCCTTAGTGCTATTTCCAATCAAATGCAAGTTAACTAACTGCTTCCATGATTTCTAGCAGAGGTGGTATTCAGCCAGTTCCGACAGGTTCCAGAGAACTGGTAGCGATAATTTTGAGAACTGGTAAATACCACCTCTGATTGGCTGACACCATAGCCATGCCCACTAAGCCACGCCCACAGAACCAGTAGTAAAAAAAACTGAATCCCGCCACTGATTTCTAGGGTTTGCCCAGTTCAGAGAAGAAACAATGTATAGAGATTAATCTTCGATTAATATTGCCAAAAAGGCGAATTGATTGAGCAATGCTTTGGTTGCTATTCCATGCAGTTAAGAATCTCTTAGAAGCTACACTTTGCACTCTTAAAAGAGAAAGCGATCATAAATAAAAAACCCCATAAAGGATTAGTTATAAGACATGTGTACATTTCTGTATTAAAAAGGGGAGGGGGAGGTAACAGGGTTGAACTTGGTATTTGGAGAAGTGATATTTTTAATTCCACTGAGTCTCTCAATGAATAATGCAGTGTGATTGTATTCATTGGAGCAGTGCCTTGTGTGATGCAACTAATGAGACCCTTCTATATTCTAGAACAGTAGCTTTTCAAATTACTGGTGAACCATATGTGAGCAAGTTCAGATGCATTCCAGCATATTTTTAATGTGGCTACTAACACAGTTGTTTAAAAAAACCAGACAATATTATTTATGTTAGCTAAAAAGTAAACTATACAGAAGTAATAGATGATTACCATCAATGACGCAAGATTAAGCCTGGAAACATTTCTAGTATTTTCTTTTTCCATGGACAGTATTAACCTCATATCTGGGACTACACCAATTGCTTTACATCAGTTATGGTAATTTGCATCAAATAATTTCCATTCAAAATTGAACAAAGGTTCTAGCTAAGCACTCTCTAAACCTATGCCACAATGATGTAATGTGGCCCAAGAAAACCTTTACGTTGTTTCACCCTTCGCTGCTTATTCCTCTCAGCCTCTTTCCACAGTGCGGGCTGAAATGCTTTCAGGCCTTCAGGATACCCTGTGGGCAGTCCTCAGCATGTTCCAAAGCTACCCAATCAGGTACCTTTGCAGTATCGTCCAGATTGGCAACTTCAGTGCCGATCGAATTATTGACCTGTTCTAGAAGCACTTCATCTTGTCATTGGGGAGAAGGGCTGACCCAAAGCAGCTCCAGTTGATGGGAACAGCTTTGTTGTGGTGAATCATACCACTTTTGGCTTTAGAGCAAATTGCATCTCCATTATAACACAAATGACCAGGGATTTATTTATTTTTGGGGCAAAAAACACTGGAAACCAGCAAAAGATGTCACCGATTGCTTTTATGTGATCAAAGGATGCTGTAACCAGTCCTAAATGTGAACCAGTTGCCAAATGCCAGAAATGTGATCACATGACTCCAGGGGAGAATACAACAGTCATAACTTTTAAGGCATAAGTACCTTTTGGGGAATGTCTGTTATAACTTCCCATCGCCCAGTCCACTCCCACGGAATCGGCCTCCTCAGGGTGCTGTCAGCCAGGCAGTGCCGGCTGGCGACCCCCAGGGGGAGAGCCTTCTCTGTGGTGGGCCCTGCCCTTTGGAATGAGCTGCCCCTGGAAATCCGGGTCCTCCCGGAATTACGGGCCTTCTGTTGTGCCCTTAAAACTTGGTTATACCAACAGTCGGGCTTGGCCTGAATAAATTGTTAATTTTAATGGGGATTGTTGAAAACCCTGCTATTCACATCTGCTGGCCTGGACTGAGGGATTTTAATTTATTTTAAATTTTAATTTGTTATGAGGGCTTGTTTTTAATATATAGTTTTAATTTTGTATTTTATGTTTTAATGCCCTGTAAACCGCCCTGAGTCCTTTGGGAGAAGGGCGGTATAAAAATTCAAATAAATAAATAAATAAATAATGTTAGTTTTAATTTGTTTTGTATAGTCCAGATTTATATTTAATCTATTTTTAAATTTTATATTATATATTTTTTAAAAGGGACTGTAAGCTGCCCTGAGTCCCTCAGGAGAAGGGCAGCATATAAATTGAAATAATAAAATAAAATAAAATAAATAAAATCATTAAGCAACTTGTTAAGGGAGGACCACTTATACAAATGAATGAATGAATTAATAGTTTATGGTTCATAAATCTCTTATTGAAATATTGGACCAAAATGTGTTGATATTAGTCTCTGTGGAACTGAGGTTGGCTGATTTTCTCTAAGGGCATCATCTACCTGTCCTACCAAATCAGGTAGGGGGAACAAACTCTTAGTCCCTTTTATAATTTTCTGTTGCATGCTCTTCCCCTACAAATCTAGTATAGATCTAGTCGCTTTTTGTGGTATGATTATTTTTTAAAATGCTGTACTTGGTTTTATGAACATGTCTAATCTGGATCTGGAACCTTTTAACGAGAATTTACTTTAAAGAGCATTTTTCCTACTGTCAAATTTTTGAACATTGTGGGACAATAATTAATGACTTGGATCCTCTGGGATCCTGTGGGTAGCAAATAGAATTTCACTTGTGCAGTAGGACATTGCTAACTGGGGCAATTTGTGACATATCCTACAAAGCTTTTAGGAAGCCTGCAAACCAAAGGTTGTCATAATGCTGAGAATTCTCAGTGTATTTGGAGGGCACCAGATTGGAGATATTTGCTGCAGTAAGTAATTGTTGCACTGCACTAGGAGTATGCATTTAGTTACAAACATTGCTATTGATTGCTTGTATTGGGTAGACAGATTGAACTTTAACATAGTTTAAAATAAGTAAAACAAATTTTTTTTAATCCTTAACAGATCATTATGGGTTTTTTTCCTTTTGTTCACTGTATCAATCATTTTAACTAAATAATATTAAATAATAGAGAATAGTAATTTTTAAATGGGCTGACTTACCAAATTCAAACAGAAAAATATTCCTTTTTTACTCCACATGCAATTTTCTAAAAAAAAACAAAAAAAAACAACCCATCTATTTTATCATTGTAATTAACAAATGAATAGCCAAGTTGGCATACGTTCAAGACTCATCCACTTTTAGTTATTTGGAATATCTGCAATCACTTTAGAATCACAGCTGCTCTATAGCTTGTCTTGGTTGAATACCACAAACTGGCTGTTCCACAGTTGACCCTTAGGAAATTGTCATATTAAACTGAAGCCCATTTGTTTTCGTCACAGTTCAATAGTGCACAGTTATTTTCTATGGTCTTTGGAATGTTGTGGGTAATTAGGACTTCTAAATGGTACCAACTAAAGATCCTTGTATTTCTATGACAAACTAGATGACCTATAATTTCCCCCCCATTATCTCTGCAAAATTGATGAGAAGGCCTAAAGAAAATCATGAGAAAATGGGCCTTTGCTCAAAATGTAGTTCTGCTTAATTCCTTTATTTAATAGTGAAATAATAGCTGTATTAAAGGTGAAATAGTAGCCTCTTAATGGTGATGCAACAGTTTTGGACCTC
Source organism: Mimophis mahfalensis (assembly GCA_032468015.1). NCBI lineage: Eukaryota > Metazoa > Chordata > Lepidosauria > Squamata > Mimophis > Mimophis mahfalensis. The sequence continues at coordinate 49,819 of JANHFR010004417.1, forward strand.
CTGTCTGTATTATAACTCTTCTGTGAACAATCTGGGTCTGCATTCCTCTTCTGTTCTGTTAGCCTCCATATCTTCATGAAACGTTTTTGTGTTAAGGTGGCAAAATCCTCTGTTTGATTAAAAAATGATGTTTGCAACATGTAAGAAATATATCCTACACAATATGCACATATACTGTCTTGGGCCCTAAAGTCCTACTTCACTTCCTATATCTTAGTTCACTTTTTTGCTAAACTAAAGGGAATTTTCCTTGGTGAGATGAGAAACATTAATACCTACAGTTTGTTTAATTGATCTGAAGGAAAATCTTGTATGTGGCTTCTCAAATGCTAAGATGCTAAAAGAATTCTGAATGCTGTTGTTTTTTTATGTAATGATTGTGGACTTTTTGTCTGGTACGTTCATTTAAAATAGAAGAAAAATTTATATGCAAACTGTCCTAATGCAGATAACTGGAGGAGCAGGGTTTGTGGGTTCTCATCTTACTGACAAACTAATGATGGATGGCCATGAAGTTACAGTTGTGGACAACTTCTTTACGGGCAGGAAAAGAAACGTGGAACACTGGATTGGCCATGAGAACTTTGAACTGATTAATCATGATGTCGTAGAGCCCCTGTACATTGAAGGTGAGTATCTTGAGCCATACATGCTGGTTATGACACTAAGAAATAATTCTTGTCTTTGCATGAAGTGCTTTCTCTGTGTGGTTGGAATGTCTCTACAATAGCTTCTTCTACCTGGTATCCTCAAGGTGTGTTAAATCTCATTTTCCGTAATTCTTAAGACAGCATGAGTGATTATTGTGGTATTTTACATGCAATTAGAGGCTTGATACTTTTCTTTCAAGACTAAATAGGTTGCTTTGATCTTATTGGAGGTGTGGGATGCAATGTCTGAACATTGCAGAAGTTTTCATAGCTTGAAATGTTTTGAATCTGATATGTATATTGGCTTGTATAGGCAGTTGTCATTCGAGGTATTGAAATTCATAGATAATTGATACGATGGATTCCATTTGCTCCTAATTATACCAGTATATGATTAATGTAACTAGAGATCTTGCCAAATTAGGATGGTCTTAGTTTTGAATTGAACAAATGTCCAAGTTCTCGAAATTTTATCCAGTTGGAGTCAATGTGGTATTGATCATAGCAAGTAGGGAATTTGCCCTCCAACATGCATGCATCTGACGATTCAGAGGATGCAGTCAGTGTCGCCTTTCTTCACTGTGATTTGAAATCATATGGAGATGCTTTCCTGGAATGCCTGGTCCTGGTGTTTAGTATAGAGAAGAGCTTTAAGTATCCTAAGAACAGAAGAAGGAACATCGTTGTTCTTTTAATGATGGAGAATAGGAACAAGGCTCCTCAGTGAGAATATTATGCCTGGGCTTAATGTATTTTCCATCTGCTTCGATCCCCTTTACCTGACTTCACCTGCAGGTTTATTCTATAATATTTTGCTTATCGAATCAGATATTTCATAGTACAAAGCACAGTATCTTCATAGTACCAAGTATCTTCTCCATCGGTCTATAACAAAATGAAAATATAGGTATAGAAGTACCATTGATCGTAATTCTTGAATTGGCATACCAAAATGTATGCCAATACATTTGGCGTAAAATGTATTAGCAGAAAAAAAATGCATCCAAGTGGCTTTTGGAAAGAAATTCAAAAGGAACCTGTTAGTGTTGTGAATGTTTAAAAACATTTTGAATCATTCATTGGGAAATAGTGACACACGACTTGAAGAATTACTTTGCTTTTCTTAAAGTTGGATAGTGTGCAAAGGGCATTTTCTTAGGTTTAATCACCAGCTATTAAATTTACTATATTCATAGTTTGCATTTCTTAATTATGGTATTCTTTTTTCCCCATTTCTGGTTCTTGCCTCTAACACAGAGGTTCTCAACCTGTGGGTCGGGACCCCTTTGGGCGTCGAATAGCCCTTTCACAGGGGTCGCCAAAGACCATTAGAAAACACATATTTCAATACAAATATAGGTTTTTGTGAAAATAGTTTTATGGTTGGGGGTCACCACAACATGAGGAACTGTATTAAAGGGTCGCGGCATTAGGAAGGTTGAGAACCACTGCTCTAACATATATAATTGACTTCTGAAGCTCCGGGTTCTTCTGCTTAGTGGTGGAAGCCTTTCCTTCCTTTGGCTTGCTAAAATGCATACTTCAGCCTTGCATGTTTGTTTTCTGATTTTTGAAGAAGGTCCTCAGTTCCAAGCAGTCTGTGACTGCGGATGAGGGCTTCAAGAACTGACTACCTGGCAGAGCTGGTTGTCTCATTATAGCTACTGTGGAAATGGCCTCTTCATGTTCACAAGTGCTTTTTCTGGCTATCTATCTCAATCTGCTTTCTCAAGATGCATCTTGCCTACATGGGCATGTAACCTAATACAGAAGACCTTGCAGTTGAAAAATAGCTTTCACCTGTGCAAATAAATCATCTGATAATAAACTGGATGGCGGCTTGAATTTTCCATGGTATCTTTGATGTTCTTCTCTTCAGCAAAATGAGTTCACCTTGTTTCAGCTTTGATTACCCTGCACTATAGAGCAGAACCTGAGAACTAACCCAGAATTTCTAGATGTGTAACTTGCACTCTAATTCTAATTCTTTTAGGATATTGGTTACAAGAAGAGCGTCTTACAATAATAAATGGGGATTGGTGTGCATGTATCTAAAGCTGAAAATTAATGTTATCTCTCCCTCTCCCTCTCCCCCTCCCTCACTCCC
>JANHFR010004419.1:0-13244 GCA_032468015.1 Mimophis mahfalensis
AAAAAATATATATATATATATATATATATATATTTGTGTGTGTGTGTGTGTGTGTGTGTGTGTGTGTGTGTGTGTTCGTTCATTTTTGTAATTTATTTCATAACTTCAAACTTTTAAATGGTTCAGTCATTAGGAAGACAGATAAGCGAGCAATAATAAAAAGAGCCACATGGCAGCACCATAAGGAGTGTGGGTGGAAAGATTAAAACTGCAGCATTATTTCTTGTCTAACACATGTCTTTTCATTGCACCTCTCAGAGTCCCTTTCCATCACTTCACTCTAATATTTCTGTGTAAATCACCCACATGATCTTCAATAGGGCAATCTTGGAGAAGTGCAGTTGATAAATGAAGCCTCTCACTTGCTAGCGGACAGTAGCCAGTAACTGCATGCTAAATCTTATCTGTGTTTGAGGGAAAGTGAATGACATTACCCTTTTATTCTTCTTTTTCTGACACTTTGCTTGAGAAGAAGCAGCAATGTCCGCCACATATAAGTAAAGAAATCTAATAACGTGCAAAAATTTTTTGAGTCAGATCAAAAATAATTTTCAGACAGTCTTTGGTTCCACTAACCAGAGGAGAACTTAAAAGCAGCAAGAAACCAATATTATTTCATTGCTTGGGATTCAATACGCACAAGGGTAACATTCCCAATTTTGGCGGTGCCCATTTGTCATGCTAAATAACCATTGATAGCTTTGTGTGATGTCAATACCATTCCTACCTATCTCCCCCGCATTACAGATACCAACTTTTCCTCTTGATTGATTCAATCTTTTACAAGAAGGTGCATCATCATGAAGGGACAGTACGTTTATTCTTCACTTAGTCCCAGATGATTTCAAACCTGGTTTGAAGACTGAGGTTATTGGTCACCAGGTTGATCGTCTATCCTTCTCTGCTACCACAGTTGTCTGCCAGCCAACAAGAAAGCAAGCATGATGCCAGATGTAATCTAGAGCAGCAGTTGGTGGCCCTGTGGGTGCAAGGGGAGAAGGGAACTGCCATGCACAAGGAGAGGGCTGGTGTGTACATACGCACCTGGCCACCTTTCATGCAAATTGAGCTATGTGCACATGCCAGCCAGCCAGCTACTTGTATAAGTCAACCTGTTCATGTACATGTGTGCCAGCCAGCTGCTTGCACAAGTTGAAGTGTGCGTGCATGCGCATGCACTAGCCAGCCACTTGCGCAGCCTAGTTCCAAACAGCCTAGTAATGGGCTGTGACCCAGTGGTTGGGAATCCCTGGTCTAGAGATATGCAAACTCAGACACAACTTTTCAAAAGCCAAGCATCTTTTTCACCAGTATCTTAATATGGCAAGTGTACATGTAGTCTTAGGCTTGGCACAGGTCAAGACCAAGTATATGATAAAAAGATAGTAGACAAAGTGAGGTGGAATCCAGAGTTCGAATCATGGCAAAGCAAGGTAAGCATGATGTTTCTAAAAGTTGTTCTCAGTTATTTCTCTCAAGACTGAGGCCAATAAATAAATAACAGCTGAGGGTTATTATTCATTGGTGTCTGCTGCTAACTAACTTCTTGGTCAGTCTGTCTGACCTGTGGAACTCTGCTGCTGTACCTTTACAGCACTATCTGTGCTTGGGATTCAGTGGATGAACTTCAGAACCTGGATGCAGGAAAAGATCTTGGAGGTTCATTGGATCTGCCTCAGCCAGAGTAGAATTACTCATTTCAACACTGATCAAATCATTGCCTCCAGGACTATTATCTCTAGAGGCCTTTTACTCTATAATCTCCCTTCAAGACAATAGGATGAGAGCATAAAGCAGTAATGAAAGCATTCTTCTTATCTTCCCAGCAGCTCTTTCCACCATCAATGAAGCTATAGTTTATAAGAACTTGCAGATATGTGCCTTGGAAGGAAGATTGTTTACTTTAACAGGAATTATTTAGATAGTACAGATGATACTGAAAAAAGCCAGAATTCAACTACTTTTTCAGATCCAACTATGCTATTATATTTTATTAATTGCAGTGAAGAAGCCTTCAGTAAATCCTGACCAGAGATCTTCCATTTGGGTTTAGCACAGCTTTCAAATTATCAAAGCGGTGAAATAGTAAATAGTTCATAAAAAAGGATCTTACTTTTATTTTTTACTGAATTATACCTAAATAAAACACCTCACTTTGGATTTCAATTAATGACTTACATGCAAATCTTTTGGACTAGAAAGGAAATAATAAAGTGATGTTTGCTAATAATTCCGTGTCATTTGTATTATTTCCATGGAAACACTTCAGCCAGTTTAGGATCAATAGCGTTTTGGAACACAACATTAACTAGAAAAAGTACTAAGTTTTTTTAAATAGATGGAAATTATACATTATTTAAATTGTGCAGATAGGAAAATCAAACTGTTTATTAAGTCTCTTGGGGAGGGGAGGAAGAAAGCTATTTTTACTATTATTGAGAACAATTTCCCTTTTATGAGATAGAAGTTAGTTTTCATAACAGATCAGATCAGAGGCCCCCAACACCCGGGCCACAGCTAATGGTTTGCAACCTGTTGGGAACCAGGCCATGAAAAGGATAGGTGAGTACATGAACCTTTATTTGCTATGCACGGGATCTGGGTTGCACATGTGAACCCTCCCCGCACACTCACTGCCACCACCACTACTGATGTTTCATGGAGCCAGAAAGATTGGGGACCACTGTAAGAGATAATTCCTAGATGCTATGAAACAGCCTTTGGCCAGCTAATGGCCAAAGGCATATGGGGGAGATGAGCTATGGTGTCATACACAAACAACCCCTGACCCTTCTACAACCATTTGAGAACACTATGTTGACGTCGATGCCTTATACCACCCTGAAGACAATAAAAGATGTCTGACTGTTATAACAGCAGCTGTCCCTGTTCATTTGTAAAAGGATATGTAGCCATTGTATTTGAACTAACAAAATATTCTACATGGGGAACAACTGTCATTGCCAACTCTGACTGATGCACAAAATCTTTAATATACTCAGACTATTTGTGGATACACAATCTGCTTCTACAAAATTTGATTCAAATCAGGAAAATTTCAGTCTGTGACTAGCAGTCATGCTTGTCAGAGCTCTGTGCATTGTACCTTAAACTATTCTGTAGTCCTCCAGGTAGAACTTGATATAAAGGATAAAAGAATGGCTGTGCCATTTCTGTGGCTGCTCTAGAGACATATATCGTATTTTATATAGCGCTGTGGCATTTCTTTTCATTTCATTAATTGCAAAATGGGTATTTCAACATAAGTTTAATAAATATACATCTTTATATTTTGACGGATGGGCTGAGGGGAATTACACGTTTCTTAGCAAGCATAAGGTTGTATTTGCAGAATTACAGTAACTTCATTTGAGAGGATCATATAATTAGTAGATTATAAGCATTGCTAAATTCCTTCAATTCTTCCCTAATAATATGATAAGCAATCATATTTCTGGCATTTACTCCTGGTCCCCTTTACTCCAAGCCAACACTATGAAGTTTATATAGTTATATACATTAGCTGTTCTATATTCAATACATCTATGGTAGTATAGGCAGTCTATGACTTACAATGACGAATGGGATGAAAATTTCTCTCATTAAGCAATGTAATTGCAAAGCGTAAATATATTGCTTATATGACAGCACCAACTATCAGAATATCATGGTTGTTAGGCAAGACAACTTCCTGCTGGTTTCCCACATCAAGTCAGTGGGGAACCATCAGGAACTTGAAAGTCCCAGTAGCTTGCAAGAAAGCCAGCAAACAGGTCACTGTTGGGTGAAGGTGCGAGGAAGTGTGTGAGGGTGCAAGAGAGGAACAGCAAGGCTCAGGGAGATGTGCACAAGGATATATGGAGCTGCGTAAGAGTATAAGCGGGGTGTAGCTAGGCTTGAGGAAGGTAAGTGAGGATGCACAAGGGTGAGAGAAAGCCATGGCAAGACTCAGGGATGGTATGGTGGAGACTTCCCCAGTGACTTATAATCTTCCTTCCTCATTGACTCTCTGGGGAAACCTGCAAGGAAGTTTGTAAATCTCAATGACACAATTGTTTAATGTTTAATGTTTATTGAACTTGTATACTGCCCTTCTCCCGAAGGACTCAGGGTGGTGAACACATTAAAAAACAAGCAATACAAAAGTTAAAAATCAATTAGATTAAGTTCAATAAACAAGACAAAACAAGACAAACACCCCAATTAAAAAACACCTCTCCCCTAAATGCAAGCCGGCCGATCTAAATAGCCATGTTTTCACATCGCGTCAAAAGGAGCGGAGATCCAGGGACATCTGGAGCTCAAGGGGCATCTGGTTCCAAAGGGTCGGAGTGCCCACAGAGAAGGCCCTCCCTCTGGGCCTTCCAAGAGAAGGCCCCCAGGGCCTTCTCCCTCTGGGCCTTCCAAGGAACTGCAGGCAGTCATAAGTACAGGCTGCTTGCCAAGGATGCAATTGTAAATCATGCCAATGTGGGCGGTGCTGGGACTACCAGAATTCCAAGAATTAGTTTTAACCATTATTCATTGAGGACTGTTGTAACTTTAATGATTGCTGAATGAATAGTTGTAAGTAGAGGACTGTTTCTACATACCTCTGGAACAGATGTAGTCAGTAAAGATGGTAAAGGCAGTGATAAACCCAAAATCTTGTGAAATCTATGATCAAGATAAAAGTCTAAAACTTGCAATTTTAGCATTTAGGGAAAGAAAAAAAATGTAGTCATAGGCAGGCATCTAATCAATCAAGTAAGGGAGGTAGTCAACAGCATTTATTGCCTTCAAAAATGAGGCTGGAGAAGGAAGATGTATATCTGTGAAGAGAAACCTCCATCAAACAGAATAAAGAGACCTCTGTGAATATCTAAAATATATTCATTCCCCTTTTTATGAACCAACTCAGTTGGGCTGCTCCAGGACATGTGACCTTTCCAAATTAAAAAAAATAAAATAAACACTGTATTTCAAATTCTCTGAAGCCCAGATCCCCTGTTCTACAAGTTTAATTCTGTGGAGTATCTTGAGAGGCCTCTGTTTGAAAGTCATACTAACTTGGTTCAAATCTAGTCTGCGAGGAGTCTATGATTTCATGAGGTTCAAAGATACTTCTCTGTGGGATCAACAAAAGGCTGGCAAGTAATGGAAAAGTTCTGAGGCAGCTGGCTGTCTCTGTAGTTCTCCTGAATGACTTTGATGTAGAAGAGAGAAAGAAAAGTTGAATTTTCCTTTAGGAGACTTCCACTTTCTATACTAAATAGTGTTGCTAATCCAAGTAGTGCTACTTGGGAAAAATGGGGGACAAAAATGGGAGACAAAAGACCTGGTCAAGACTAAGTAAAAAAAAAGAATCAGAAAAAAGACAAAAATTGAGGAACATTTGGGTCTGGCAACCTAGTTGGCTTAATGGCTTTCAAGAATGGCTGAAGAAATTAATCTCCAATATAGCTGATGGTATTAAGAAGGGTTTTCAACCTCCTTTCTCCTATCAAAAGAGATTCCAAGAAGAGTCAATGAATCATTGAAGAGAATATACTGTACCTATTGATTCTGACAAAAGAATCAGTGTGGAAAAGTTATGGCTATGGAAGCATTACCTTATCCATTTGCTACATCTAACACTGATTTACTTAGCCCAGCAATCAGCAGTGCTGAAAGAATGGAGGAGAATGTCTGCACAGACTTACTTTTGAAAGATCACACCTGGGTCCCTTTAATAAGGTTTTTATTCCTTGTTGCAACCAGAATTGCTCCATACCATCACAGGACAGACTATCCAAACAAACAAACAAAACAAAAACAAAACAAAACACCACCCTATTTTTCTTCAGACTAGGGTCCACTTTCCAACTACAAATGCCTGACAAATTTATTCTAATTTAAGGAACATATCAATTTTAATTTTAAGCTGACTTTGTAAAAATGCCGCTAATAAGCAGGCATATACAAGGAATGAAGGTTATTGCTAAGCACATTGATTTGTGCTTAAAACAGATTGTAAGCCGTCCTGAGTCTCCAGAGAAGGGCGACATATAAATGGGATTTAAAAAAAAAAAAAAATACAGAAGGAACTCTGCAATTGATGTTTGGGATACTGTAGTATGGCTTGACCACTGGTATTCCCATTAAGGTAGCAAAGCCAACTTAGGGCTACAATTTAGAGAAAGGGAACAAATTAGGTAATGAATCTCCTCCATCACCAGCAGTAAATTCTATATGGAGATGCTGATTAGCATGTAAAGCTAGCTGTTTTTTTTTTTATCCAGCGGAGATGTGAATCTTGCTCCGTGCAGAAATATATTTTCTCTAAACTTCAGAATCCACAGAAAGTGGCTACCAAGGGCCTAAGTATAATTATAATCTCTGCTTTTCTAATTTACCTGGCAATGAATTTATGCAAAATGCAAACCACCAGGAAGCTGCCTTACATAAACATCAACTTTCAGATTTAAAGCAGAGGTCATTTCCAGCTTTATTAGTGCAAGAATGTATTCACTTTTTCTTACTAGAGAGGCAAAAACGAAAATATAGGATTTTAAAAAATATATTTTATAGCTGAGTAACATTTTTAAAATTTTGGACTTATTGGCAAGGTATAAAAAAAATACCTCTATGTTTCAAAGAATGCATACATTAAGGAGTTGAAAGAGAAGCAATAAAGATATTAGCTGTGTGCAGCATCTCATATTACATTTCCCTGACAATTAGGCATAAAGACTCTTACCTTTACAGAAACACGTGCCATAAAAACTAAAGCTAATTTTCAAAAGCTTGTAGCTATTAATCATAGAGGTAGGAAGTACTTAAATATGTGTTAGTTTAAATATGGTTGGAATCTTTTTAAATGTTTTTCCTAGTCAGATATAACAGAAAGCCTACAACATCTCTGGGACATTTCTGGATGGCATTCTGGGCTTTGATCTTAGAACCATCCTTTCATGGGATGCATAAAACGTATAATAAACTTGTCATATATTTATTTTCAAAAGAAATTACTTGGAACAGAATCAATACTGACACAAATGACAAGGTAATTTAGAGTTTATTAGTATATGTGTGTATAAATGCATTTTTATTTTTACAAAAGCTATATGACATGCATACACTGGGAAAATTACTCTTACATGCAATTTTTGTTTTACACACACACGCACACACGTGTGTGTGTGTGTGTGTCATACTTGTGACCATTAGACTATCTGCATATCCCCTACCTATGGAGTCACATTTACTGATTTATTAAACCAGTAAAGGCCACATTTATTGATTTACTAAATCATACTATAATTTGGATTAGCATATTAAAATATAGAAATTGGATCAGATTTACGTCATAATACAGAGCCATAAATGCCATGGCTCTATGAAACCCTACTATGATGTTGGCAACCAATCTCATTGCCTTCCATCTACAGACTGAAGGCCCCATTGTGGAATTAGTCTTCAGTACCCTCATTTGTGCAGTTTAGAGAAGGAAGAGGCTGCTTGGTATTCCTTGCACTTTCATAGTTACCCATTGAATACATTGACTGAACAGGCTTATAGGTTACTTATTTGTGAATATTGTTTCTGTGGCAGAAATCAAGAGAGTTAATCTTACATTAGTGAGAACAAGATTTATACCCAGATACCATATAACTGTACATTTAAACACAGAGAGATACATACAGTATAGGCATAGCTATATGTAGGTGTGGGTGTGTCTGTTCTCAGAGGGGAAAAAATACCACAAAAGAATATAACAATACTTAGCTTTTTTATTTGATAACCTATTCAGTTTCCACAAACCATCTGTAATATAAATATATTAAATTATAGTATATTAATAATACAGTAGATTGTACAGTATATTAATACGTTAAAGCAAAAACTCATTTATATATTAGATAAACTAAATTAACATGTTTCGTAACAGTAGAATAATGAGCTTTTTGTGGTAGCTGACTGTGTATGTTCTTGTTTTCAAGTGCAGTAAATTAGGATTAAGTGTAAATAATTATGTTTCCATGTCAATTCTAATTTAAAAAATGGTCATATGTACATTACCTGTCTATCTATCACCTGCTCATTCCTAGTCAAGCCAGCCTGTGATGGTTTTAGTTGCAACTAAATGTTTGCTTTTAAGAATGTTTGTCTTCATATGTATTTCAAAGCTGTTCTGCATTGAGAGAACAGTAGTCTAATTGAACACTGTCAGAGTAGATAATTAATCATTATCATATTTAGCCCTTGGCATTATAATAAGCTTTGTGAGGCTGGCCAAGAGAAATCATGAATGTATGAAGTCTGCATGGAAAACAGCATACTAATATTTCTGCCCAATAGGAAACTCATAGGAACTGACAGGAAAAGTAAGCAACCAACATCTTTAGCATCCTGAGAGCTGTGATGGGTATTTACTTTGCAAACCATGGTACTCATTTACTGCTTAATGCAGAGGAATAAGCCAATGCTAATGGCTGTTACTAATTAGCTTTTTAAAGAGTCCAGTGTGAATTCAAAATGCTTGTTCCAAAGTTGGGAAGATTTGACCATACTTGAAATGTTTGAAGAACACACACACACACACACACACACACACACACACACACATGATATAGCATTACTTGTTTGATTGCTGTTGGAATGCAGTATGGATTAAAGCTGAAGGCTATGATTGATGGCTGTTCCAAATTAGAATTATTTATATCCTGGGTATCTTTAGCAAGATGTCTTGTGAGGCACCTGCTTTAGGATATATTTACCCTTATCCACACAAAAAGTCATTCTGTAAACATGCCAGTAAATTTTGAGCCACAATAAGTTGTCTGTTCTCACAGTAATGAAATCGAATAACACTGCAACATCTATTGTTGCAAAGATAGCATGTAATATATATACACACTCACACATTAAAGATAAGCTTTTCAGATAGGCAAATCAGAAGTATTTAGCAAGGATAAAGGCAGCATCTCCAGAGTACAGTGAACATATCCAACATACCTTCCTCATATGGTGAATTCTAAGAGCTATAGACTTCAATTCAGTATCTTTTAATGACAGCATCATGAGATGATCATAGCCACACATCACGTGCCAGATAGCCAGCATTTTTCAATTGTTGCAAAAGGGCAGAATGAAAGTAGGAAAAGTGAAAAGGGACACACAGAGAGTGTAATATAAGGAATAACTACTACTCATTTCAACATTTCTATGCTTTCTAGTTTAGGTTCCTTTTTTTCAGTCTTTCAGGTGTTTCAGTAAGTTTCATTTAAGTTCTTGAATAAGAGCATTGGAATTTAATCACTGTTGACAATTGACCATGAAAGCTTCCCCCCGTGCTGCCACTTTTCTTTTTTATGTTGGCTGTAGTAATAAATTCTGCTTCTTATTCTGTTTCCATAGCTTTGTACTAAGAGTAGATACTATTACATAACTGGAAACTTAAGCAAATTAAGATGCTAAAATGGATTAAGGCTGCTTGCTCATCTCAGTTATTATTCAATTTACCATAAATGTGTGGTGGAAGTTTTCTCCTTGGAGGCACTGAAATCAGGTTGTACCCGATGTATTTTCTAAGAACATTGTTTCCCACATGGTTACCATAAAAAACCCCGTCAAAGTTAAAACATTGAGTTTACTAAACGTAAATGTACCATTTATTGTTCACTTAATGCTTCATTAATACTTTCTAGAGGCACATTCAGAGCAGCAAATGTTATCCCATGTTGATGGTTTGATGGCTTAAGCTACCATATTCTGGGTTCGTGACAATCCTTTGTTCCTTGTTTTAGCTATGTGACAGAAATAATTGCCTATACCTTCCATTTCCCTGCTTCTTTAATTCCTAAATCAACACTTGACTCAGAGGTCTGTAATTAAATGCCTCAATGAAAAGCCATTATAGCATTGCTGACTAAAATTGAATTGTTCAAGGTTTATATCAATGCAGTGTAATCTTAATTCTTTAGATCAGATTTAGGTAGAAGTTTTAATATATGGCATCTTGAAAGGTTGTATAGAAAGTGTAGACATACAAAATATTTTTCCAGGATTAGAGAAAAGGAAAAAGGAAGAGAGAGAGAGAAAAAAGAAACTACTGTGAGAAATTTCTCACACTTCTATTTTGATTGTTGGATACATTATTCCTTAAACATTTCAACATAACACTAATTTGTGAAAAGTTGATAAGTGTCTTTAGGTGTTGAAAAATTGAGAGAAATGAACAGAGTTATATTACTGCAAGATTAGAGAAGTATTATCAATGTAACAAGTATTGTAACTTTTTATTGTAATAGCACAGAGACATTTGTACCCAGATGACACACTGTTTAATGGAAGATGATATGCTCAAGTTTTTAAAAAAAATTAAAAAGAAAAGAAAAATTGGAAGCATGAAGGGAAGCCATGACATTTTCTATAGCTCTCACCTCAGACATATTTATCCAGAGGACAGGAAGGATAATATTAAACACATTTGTAGAATCTGTAAATTGAACATCTGGCCTTGGGAAAGTAAGTATGAGGGGGCCATTATTCAATCATTTAAAAAGAATAGAAGATCATTCAGTTCTGGAAAATGAAAAATCATGAGAAAGAAACACAAAATAACTCCACTTTATTTTGTTGTTGTTGTTATGAGATACAGTGTTCCTGACATTCATCCCCCTTCCCTTTCTTGACCCTGTCTTAAAGGGCTGATAATTCATAGGTTGTTTTCATACAGCACACTTTACCTTTAAAGACCATGTGCTAAACTTGGGTACTTTTTAGAAGCCAGTCCCAACATGGAAAGTGAAATAATTCAGTAACCATGCTAATCACATTATTCAACACAGTCCTGGCACTGCAAACGCTCATGGGAATCCCAGATCCTGTTTAGTGTAAGAATTCAAATGAATTGGATCCAGAGCTATGCAGAGTTGGGAACTTTGTCTTTTATGTTCCTGACAATAGGGCATCCTAGAATTGTATTAATCTGAATGCAGTGACCTTGGCATTTCAAATCTCACCAGTAAACATGGATGGGTCCCAGAAGGACTGATTCTGTTGCCCCAACACTTTCAAATGTTGAGCTCCTGAAGGGGATTGTAATGCATTCAAATGCTAGTAGGATAATAGGATGTTGTACTGAATTGCATAGGACATTGCATCCTGCCTGTCAATAAAACATAGAACAGAGTTTAAATAATGCAATATAGGGAATCGGAAGGAGTTGTTCCTTTCCGATGAAACAAAAAGCACCTTGATGGTTCCAGAAGATCTGAGCAAGTGAGCAGGTGATACTAAATTATACTAAAATGGCATCAACTTTGTGACTTCTATCCCTGCTAAAATCAAATATGAAGACTAAAATATGTGTAGCTCCTTCTGATTCACACTGGTATCCTGTGCATTAAAATAGTTCAGTTAATTTCTCAGTAAAGTGCATCTGCTTATGTTACTACCTGAAAATTTTACACATTTTTTTCATTAAATTAAAATCAAATAAATAAAAATAGAAAATTTTTTCTATTACATTATGTTGCTTTCCATAATTTTCTCAAATTAGTTACTGTTTGGGCAACTCAAACCGAAACTTGATTTTGATTTGCATTGAAACAGGTAAAAACATAATAATAATCCAGGTGTTAAAATCAAGGTCATGCAACCGCCATATTATGTATGCCTGATTCTACAGCATGTTGTATTGTCATAAAAGAAGAATGATATGTTCATATTTTCTTCCTGTAGAAGCCGAAATAGCAGTGAGATTCATGGGACTGAAGGATAACTTTATGTAGTGTAGCCAAGTGAAAATTCATTTCCTCCGAGCCTGTGTACAGGAAGACAGTGGCCTCATTTGCCTGTGTCATTCATTTCCTCCAAATATATCGTGCCTTATATTTTTCTTTCCAGTAACACAACATGATGCAATTATAACAGTATTTCTGGAGGAAAGCATTAAAAGACCTGTGACAAATAAAAAAGTGTTGCCATGAAATTCTTGAAAAACAAAAACAAACTACCAAGCTCTAAAACAATTAACTTTGATTTTGCACAGCACAAGAGAGGGGGAGAAAAAGAGACTTGGCCAATTTGTTTAAAAACACGTCTGTTCGCAATGTTTGTCAAACAGGAGAAAACTAATCTCTCCAAGGGCACTGTGTACAAATACAGGATTTAAATTCATGGCTGGCACTCACTGCAGCTCCCTTGTCCTTGAACCCTGCCAGTTGGAATGATAAAAACTGTTAACCAAAGATAGCGGATCAAAAGTTAAACTCAACACACTCCCCAACATTTGCATATTGCTGATCTGGTTCTTGAGTTAAATCATCAGAGTCACAAAAGTAATGAGTTCTGAGGTGAAGCCTAGCTGCAGTTTTAGTTTGTTTTTCTCTGTTGCCCAGATTTTGTGTATCGACTTACATATAATGCCTTGACGGATAACTGACAGGACTATGCCAGTTTCTGCTGCTCCAGAATCAAATAAAGCCTGCAGGCCTGCAAACATTTTCTGTCAAGGATTTGATACTTTGCTGCTAGAAGCGAGTGACACGCTGAAGTATGTAGCAAATGTATAGCAGGAAAATGTAAACGCTGCCCACTTACTTGCTGTGATTATGCATGATGGCTTTGGTTGCAACATATACAAATACATTATTTTAGGAAAATATGTATTGTGGTGTGTGTGTGTGAGTGTGATGTATAATTGCAAAAATTCACTGATTGTGAAAAAGTGGATACAGTATAAATTTTGGTAGAGATACCAGTTTTTAGAAAGCATACATTTAAATGTATTCTTTCTAAAAAGAATGCAAAGAGAGAGATGAGGTGGAAAAAACAAGGTCAACCAAATGAGAAACAGAGGAAAACCCAGACTGACAGATTTTTTTCAGTGTTGTAACAGAAATGTTGAAACAAATAACTGAAAACAGTTGATATGCAGTCTACCGCTTTCCTAGTAGAAAACGAAGAAAGCCAATTGCCTGCTGAAAAATCTTTACTTCCTTGTTGTGCTCCCATAAAATAGAAATATAACCACCATTGTAAATTTGTTCTATAGGCCTAACCTCTTGAACAATAATGTAAAATAGAAAAAATGACTTTCACAGATTGGACTATTAAATGTGTTTCAGCAATGATCATCTAAAATCTTGCAATCCTGGGTTTCAGCTACTTGCTTGTGCATTAAATTGACTCACAAGACTTATTTATTTATTTATTTGTTTGTTTGTTTGTTTGTTTGTTTAATCGAATTTATATGCCGCCCTACTCCCGGAGGACTC
>JANHFR010004419.1:38004-51618 GCA_032468015.1 Mimophis mahfalensis
GGACAGGAAGGCCTGGAGGAACATTGTGCATGGGGTCGTGATGGGTCGGACACGACTTCGCAACTAACAACAACATCATCATCATCCAGAGTTACTTCTTTTGAAATGACGGTCATAATCATTTGATAAATGTATTTAAACTAGTTGTTGCCTAATGGATAAAGCAGCTGAATTCAGGCTATGTTACAGATGAAGAAAAAAAAAGATTGCTTGGAAGGAGTCAATGTAAGCAATATAACTAGAGAATGCATTTCCTATTGATATTCGATAATTTTTGGATGAACATTGGAGGAACAAATAATATTGATCACAATTAAGCCAAGCCAACCCTGTGCCTTTATTGGTCTCCTGAAAAAAAATAAGAAAATGGTAATAGAATAACTATTGTAGCTGCAAATGAACTATAACTGTAGCAGAAGAGAGTTATATGGATTCATCTATGCAAATTGTCTGGGTGAAATACTGTGATAGGGAAAGTACAATATTATTTATCAACTCCACTGATCAATTTCGTTCAGGCAAATTAATGTATATGCGTGTATAAAGGCAAGGTAAATGCTTTATTTGTGGTTACTACTTTCAAATGTAAAACTGTGCCAGAAGGTTTATGTCTAGAGCAAAAATGATAAAAGCAAACTCTATTTAAAAGAACAGGAAATGGAAGAATGAATGGTGTTGCTAGCAGACGTTGTTCAGGAAAAAAAAATGCACCCTTGCCACTTTAAGAAATAATCTGGAGTAGTGTCTTCATATTACAGCAGTGATAGAAGTTGGATTAATGCCACTGTATCACAATGTTATTAGAACCCAGACATATGAAACCTTTCTTTTGTATAGAGATTGTTCAAGCAAAACTCTCCTTCATTGTATTGTACAGACTGGGAAAGAGACATGTTCTGTGAGGTGCTATTGACTTCAGAGGAAAAATCAATCAGCTTGAATGCTGTGGGATGTTATATGACATGCTGACAGAGACACACTGACACATGGAAAGAATGCAGTGATTTAACCAAGAAGTCAATATTAAATAAAAGCAAAATTCATTTACCATCTGTTGTTTTAAAATGTAGAAGAACATACAAATAAGAAATCATTACATGACGAATCCCTTAAATATTCAATCTAGCAACTAATCCAAATAGATAAAATAAAGGAATTCTCCAAACTAGCCCCCCCCCCCCCCATGTATCTGTAATTCCTATAATCCCCAGCAAAATGTCCTTTAGCT
Source organism: Mimophis mahfalensis (assembly GCA_032468015.1). Lineage (NCBI taxonomy): Eukaryota > Metazoa > Chordata > Lepidosauria > Squamata > Mimophis > Mimophis mahfalensis. The sequence goes on from JANHFR010004419.1 coordinate 39,233, forward strand.
ACTAAAACTGAATATTGGATTATCTATAACTTTTAACACTTAGAAAAGGAAATATGTTGGAAAAGGTTAATGTAGGTAAAGTTGTCATTTTCTGGGAAAATCAACATAACCATGTCTTCAGTCACTTAATATTGTGATTTACATTTATGGATATAAAACTTCTGTACCTGCACATTAAACATGTTTCCAGATCTTGAAATGTACAGTATAATTCTTTAATCAAACAATTTAATTGACTATAACAATCAATTAGCCATACTTCATAAATCCTTTCCATGTATATTAAATTCCAATATTTCCAGTACTTAACGATAAAATGTTAGGCGTTAAAAATCAATTAATGTAATTAATGTTTTAAAAATATTAATTTAATGTAATGCTATTATATATGAATATGCAGTGCAAAAGTTTACATATAATCACAAATAACTCCATCCAAGTATATATTAATTTAACAACTAATATGTACTTCTGCCTGGCAAGTCCATGGCCACAAAAATATTGTTATCCCATAACCAGAGGAGAGAGGGGAATGTTAATGCTGATGTAAAGTAAGAATTTTTCTAACAGCTATTGGTGTTGAATATGAAAGTGCTGCCAACAAACAGGTTTGGTCTTTTTAAAAATGGTTTATAAATGGTTGATTTTTGTTTGCTTTTTTCTGTTTTCTCTTTTTTAGTTGTTGTTTCCCTTTTGTTTTCTTGTTTACTTCAGTCCTCTCTGCTGCTTATTTTTGAAATTGATGTATTAACATGAGGAACCAAGGTTTTTTCTCTCTGTTTTACCTGTTTTTTTTTAAAGATTAAATTGTAAATAAAGGCTATTTTTTTTTTAAAAAAATTGTTATCCCAAATAAATTCAATTTATTCAGCACCCTAAACTGGGTGCTGAAAAAGTGATTGCACATGACAAAACCAGTCACAACAAAATTGTTCAAAATTTATATGTTGGTTTACTGTCAGCAGATATTCATTGATTTGGGTTGTTTCAAATCTTCTTTTAGAAGACATTGGTTGCTAAATGGAGCACTAGAATGGGGCAAAACCCTAATATGGTGGAACAAAACATAAAAAAAAGAACAATTGGTGATGTTTAGGAGAGGTAGCTTCATAAATTTCAGGGAGAGGGGTTGATAGCTCCCTTTCAAAAACATATTAGTTACTACATTTTTGAAGGGCTACAAAAAGTTGGATTTGATATAATAAAAAGGTTAGAAAAGGGGTATATGTTTTGGACAGCAATCATACCTAACATATACTGCTTTAATTGTTCATTATCAACTTACCCCACCAAATTAAACAAAATAAACAGGATAATTTTCTTCAGCTTGGACTTTCAACTGGTCACTGACCAAAATGAAATCCTCTAACCCAGAGGTGTCAAATTCACGTTGTCACAGCAGTGCCATGTGACATATCAGGACTTTCCCCCCTTCACTAAACCGGGCAGAGGTGTGGCCAGAATGTGACCCATATGGTCCTTGGGCCAGGAATTTGACAGCCTTGCTCTAAGCTAATATTTAGCTGAAACTGACTGAAACTTATTTTATCTCCTATTTCTGTGGGGGGAAAATGGGAAAAATAAGTCCACCACTCACTTCCACTCCAATTTTAAATCCGTTTACTTTCTGCAAATCTCAAACACCTCACTCCCAATGTAGCTTCTATTTGCTATTTGATGTGTTTTCCTTCCTTCAATATACTTTGACGTCCTTCACTTGTTTTCATTAGCTATTCAAGCTGTAATATATGTAGACAGTGGCAATATACAACAACAACTGTCTGCACTGCTGCCCATTTTGAAATCATACCCTAAAGCAATACTCACTTTCTGCTTTCCTAAAGGAACACATTTCCTTTCAACCATGAAGTGACAGTAACCTAAACATATCTTGCATATGTAATTGGTTTGATGTATAGTTGCAACTCCCCCACTTCAGATCGACAAATAATATTTAAGTACGGATACACACAGCATTTAGTTAGGTTAAATTATTTTGAGTCTTTCTCTCACCCTCAAAGTAGAATGAATATAATTATGCATATCAGCAGTGGTCCTTAAGCAGCATTGAATTTCTAAAGTAATGCAAAAATTCTGGTTACTTCTACCTGGCTGCAATAAATTTAGAAAAATAAGATGCAAATCCCATTAGCCACTGAAAGCCAGTTCCATGAAGTTCTTCTTTCAATTCTGTTGTGAGAGTAGTGTTCTGAACTAGGCTTAAAGCACAAGGCTGACTCCTCGTCCTGGCAAATTCCCCTTTATTCATTTTACAGTGAATTCCTCACCAGAAAAGTCCCAGCCAATGGTCTTTTATCAGGCTTGGAGCACTGCCAGGCTGATATCTTCAAAACACCATTCTGGTAGCAGACAATTACTTGGCATGTAATCAGGACAGACTCTTAGCTTCATGAATGGAACTAATTGTCTCCTGAAAACACGCCTCCCTTTTTGCCTAGGGGAGGCGCCATTCACCATCCACCTGTGGTTTTACTCACAAGTCACTCCTTGTTCCTGAGCTGTTCCCTCCTTCAGTCAACTCTGTGCATGCTCACACTAGGAACAGGCTCCAGCTGTTCTTCTGCCCCACTGATGTCTGATTCCAAAGGCAGCTGATAACCTTCAGGCAGTCCTGGCCCCATCGTCAGAGCCTTCCCCAGATTCTAGGACTGGCCTATGTTCCTCTCCAACCTCCTCACTGGCTGAATCTGTTGCCAGCTCTGCTGGGCCACAACAAGCAGTTGTATTAATATTATTGTGATTTGAGCTGGGCTTTTTGTTTGTTTCCATTTTAAAACTATAGAAGGCCACCAAGGAAAGTTTGATTATTGCTCAATAAAGTCTTAAGAAAGATAGGAATACAAATTATAAAAGGTCATAAACCCAAATACTCATAACCGTACCCTAACTCTGACCTTGATCCTGATACTAACCCTAAGGCACTGTGTCCAGCACATCAGGGGTTATGGTGATTGTCATTCACCCAGGATGTCCTTTCTTTCTTAGGTTCTGCAAATAAAGGACCATTAAAGTGCTCTAAAATTGTATGTTTTAATTTAAAAAAAAAGCTGTAATAATGAAGAAAAGATATATTATTATGAATGTATATCTACTGTTGCTATTGGGGGGAAAATACTGTTATAAACTGGAAAATGCAACAAAATGAAGCAGTGATCTGTTTTCAGCTTAAAATACCAAAATGGCTAAAGGAAATGAAAGGCAGACTTCAGTTCAAATATGATGATCAAAGAAGTGCTCTTGACTGAGTTATCCAACCTTCCCCTTCTTAGATTCTGAGAACATACTTAAAATTTTCTCATTAAGTTGGGAAACACAAAACAGTCAAACAGTGAGCCTATTTCTTCAAATAAACATTCAAATCTTTCCCTGCCTGCAGTTTCAGTACATTCTTAGTGATAATAAAGCTATTCATTATTTTTAAATAATAAATGAGCAACCAAATCAACTACACTCGCTAATATGAGGGTGATTTCCTGGTTCAGAAATTTAAGGTTGGAAATGTTGGGGAGAGAGAATGGTTCTTGTATGCAGCATTTAATTCATTGAGAAATATCAATAGCCAATTGGGAATAACTGATTTGAGTAAGTATTTCAGATTATTTTATTTGTATATTTATAGTTGTGTTCTGCTTTTCCTCATTATGCATCATAGAATGTATGGTTTGGAAGACATCTTGGAGATTATCTACTTTAACCCATTGTCAGCATTCCACCACTAGAAGAATCTCCCACCAATGCATTTTGACTATCCACCCACTATTAAAGAACTTCAGTGAAGGAAAGTCCATTTTGTAAGACATTCAGTTGCATTACTGAACATCTCATACAACTGGGAAAATTTTATGAAGTCCAATCAAGATCAACTTTCTTGCAATTTAAAACCATTGATTCTTCTCTGTTCTAGAACAAGTCTGAACAACTCTGCTATGTCTTCTCTATAACACCTTTGTAGATATTTGCAGACAACTATTATATAATTTGGGTAGAATAGATATGATGAAAAAAATGCTGGGAGACAAACACATCTTAGATGCCAAGCTTTAATGATGAATACAGCATCAGAATAGAGTTTGTAATTAACCATTTAGTATGCCATATCAATATTCCTCAGTGATCATCATATATTTGGCAGGGCCTATTAGTATCTAGAAAAAAGAAGAGAAAATTTCTCCCCTATTCCCATAAAGAAATGCACAAATAGGGACAAACATTTTCATTGTGTATGTTGGGTATTGAAACCTCTGCAAGAAAACAACCAAGCTCAGAATACACCAAATTGGACTACAAATACTTTCATTTGTTAATAGTTTATATCATTTATTTATTTTCAGGTCAAACTATTATTCAAGCTGGGAACTTTAAATGCTCAAATGTTTTATTTTTTAAAAAGTGATGCAAGTAATTTCAGCTGCTTTTGTTAAATACTAAGCTGCAAATCAGGAAATTTAATCAAATAGTTAATCTTTATAGTACTTTTGGAAATTGACATATTATAGAAAGAAGAAAGATAGTTATTTCATTGCATAGACTGCACAGATTCTTCAGTTTGTAGCCCATAGAGAAAACCAACCCTGTGTTAATAAATGTAGTATTTATCTGAGTTTTAGATAAGCATTTGAGGACTGAGTACTTGTCTGATAGTAAGCCTGAACATTTTATTGCATCTACTTTTGAGGAATCATTATTTAGGACTGCATTGCCAAGGCTTACAATTTAACCTTATAATCAACTCAAGGGATTGTTGTAACACATACTTTTAAATTAATGGCATTAAAAACTATCCTTCCACTCAAAATTATTGTCACAAAGGGAAAAGTTTAAAACACTTAAAAACTCTTACTCCTCAGCTGTTCTAGGGTCAATTTTGCAGCACATTTGCTGATCAGCAGTCTAATGCCTACATTTATTATGTAAAAGAAACAATGTTCTTAGATTAAACATTTAATTTTGAATATCTTAGACTAGCAGTAACTCCCATTAAAATGAAAGTGAACAGGGGTTGCATTTCGGTCAAGTGTAGTAAAATAAAGAATTTAAAGAGAGCCAATGAAGTGGCACTCATTTTGGTTATTAGAATTTTTTCTCCCTGCTTGTTTTTAATTCAAGATTTACATAAGACACAAACAAATAATAAAGCAGAATAAATGTAGTAAATAAATAATATAACCATGACATTTGTTACGTGATCTGTAAATAATTGCAAGCATTCATATTTCATAGCTCTATGGTATTACAAATTTTCTAAATCTTTCTCTGCTTTGTAGTTGAAAAATCAAACAAACTTGAGTCATTTTTTTAAAAAAAATCAGTCTAGCAAATTATATATGAGAGAGTTTGGCAGGAGACTGGGAAAGAAATGGAATGTGATGACCCAGGGTGAGGTATAGAAGAAATACAGCCCAATAACAGTTCTAACTCCCCTTTATTGCTCCAACCTTCCCCAAAACATGGCCAGTTTCCTGCAAGTCCTGGAGAAAAAAGCTTCCAGTCGTACCTTTGACAGCCTCTGGCTGCAAGTAATTAGCAAAACAGCAAACAAAGTTAGCAAAGCAGCAACAAGGCAATAATTCCAACAAGTGAAGTTATAGCAAGGCAGCAAACAAGGCAAGAAGTCCAACAAGGCAGGCAAATTGGGCAAGGCACACAAGATGAAGCACAGCAAAATCCAGACGCTGGCAATGGCATGCAAGGCTCCAAGAATTCAGCATTTGTTCCCAACAAATGCCCCTCCCTTAAGTCTCAGTCCTCAGATAAGCCTTGTGAAGAGGGGAGGGGCACACTCCTCCCAAGTCGTTGAGTCTGCTCACTTCCTCTCCCTTCTCTGTGCTTGGGGATCAGAAGGGGACCGACCTTGCTCATCGCCAGAGCTCTGTTGCTCCTCCGTTCCACTGCCTGCCCTCTTTTTCCTCCTCTCTTGGTCATCCTTCACCTATTCTTCCTCGCTGGCAATCCTTCCCAGTCCCAAGGGACCTGGGGCTAACTTGCCCTGCTCCTCCATTAATTCCTCGGAGCCAACAAAGCTGAACCCTCTTCCTTCATTGGCCACAGCTCTGGCTTGTCCTCCAACAGGGACTCAGGCTCTGATGGTGTCATGACATGGAAGAGGTAACAGCATGTGAATCAGCCAATAAGCTCACTGAAGGTAACTCAGCCAAGGTCATGGAAAATCTTGGCAAAACATTCAAGAGACTGCCTTAATTATTATAAATCAAATGTGGAAATTCCTTTTCCAAAGTCTAAGATTCCATAGTCAGGTAAGGATTAAAAATAGCTTAATATATGTCTTTCTTGCTTCTTGGTTGTACCCAGCTCTGTGGGCCTTGAGAGAAAACTGTGACTGAAAGCAAAATATTAAGAGTACGTCAAACCATACAAAACAGTGGAAATCAAACACATCCTTCCTCCTGCTTCTTTCTGTGAACAAAGTATACAAAGTTCCTCTATATATCCAGTTTCGTCTATATGTACTGAGTTCAAAATGCGACTGATTAAAATACAGAGATCAATACAATGACCGAATCATTCCTCAAGTAATAGCAGCTGTTGAGAAACTGTGGAAGATTTTTTGGGGAGGGTGGGGGTGGGGTGCGCCATCATTTGTCTGATTTGTGCCCCCCCATCATAACTGAACTTGATACTCCTAGCACAACACTCAAAGATAAAAGCAGCTTTTTGATTGCAGCTGGTCATGGAATTCTACTGTGTAGAAAATCAGATTTTCTAGCTTTTTTTTTTTAAAGAGCACCAGCAGCTCACACTGTTGTCATTAACAAGTAAGCAGGCCAGTGCCATAGCAACATCAGGTAACTCTTCTTAAAGCTAATTACCTAATTTGTGCTTTTCACTGTTCTCTCATAGAACCTTTCAAATTATAGTAAAACTGATGGCAGTCTCCACAGTAGGAGGTCACAGTTCCTTAAGTTCCAGTAGCCTGGGACAGCGATCTCTTCCCTTTCTTCTAACTTCTCCATAAACTGCTAAAGTGGAAAGAACAAGTCAGCATCTCTGTGTTACAGACTTTAATACAAAGATGCCCAACAGACCAAAAGCATACTTTTACGCTTGCGCTTTCACAGAGATGAAAAACTACAAAACTGCTCCGGAATAAGGATGAGGTTATATTGCCTGTCAGATGTAAGGCTTCATCCAGGCAGGTAGAGATGTTGCAAAAAAGAAATTCAGTCTTATGTTGTAACCATAGCAGCTGCAATAGCTTGTCAGGAGCTACCAGTGTTAGATACAGTAGATGTAGCTTTGTATGTATAGTATTAGCTGCATGTGGGTTTGAGATAATACAAACTTCTAAGATTATAACAGAGGACAAGTGAGGAAAGAACAAAGAATTGTCATGAGCCCATTTTGGGCAAAGGGGTCAGTTCCAAGTGAAGTGCATGGGTATGTGAGTACAGTACTTGCACATATATAGGAGTCTTGATTCGACAGTGGGTATTGACCTTGCTTTAGACCAGGGTTTTTTTTTTCTTTTAAGAATAGAATATAATTCTTTTATTAGCCAAGTGTGATTGGACACACAAGGAATTTGTCTTTGGTGTGTATGCTCACAGTGTACAGAAGAAATATAAAATACATTAATCAAGAATCATAAGATACAACAGTGATAGTTATAGGTTACTAATAAGCAATCAAATCATACTAGGAGACAAATAAAAATGTTATAAATAGTAAAGATACAAGCAATGTGGTATAGTCAGAAGTGAAAAAAGATGGGTATAGGAAGAATGAGAAGAGTACAGTAATAGTAATGCAGTCTTAGTAATAATTTGACAGCGTTATGGAAATTAGTTGTTTAGCAGAGTGATTGCATTTGGGAAGAAACTGTCCTTGTGTCTAGTTGTTCTGCTGTGTGGTGCCCTATAGCATTGTTTTGAGGGTAGAAGTTAGTTTTTTAAATCCAATTTATATGCCACCCTTCTCCAGAGACTCAGGGAGGCTTACAATTTTTAAGCACAATGTGCTTAGCAGTAGCCTTCATTCTTTAGTATGTATCTGCTTACTGGGGCTTCCCCACCCCAGCGGAATTTTACAAAGTCAGCTTATTGCCCCCAACAATCTGGGTCCTCAATTTACCTACCTTGGAAGGATGGAAGGCTGAGTCAACCTTGAGCCTGGTGAGATTGAAACTTACCTTAATTACAGGCTGCTAGCTGCTAGGCTAATTGCTAACAGCCTGCACCACCACGGCTCTTGTAAGTTGAAACAATTTATGCACAGGATGTAGGGACAATGCCCTTTATGTGTTGGCTAAATGACAATCAATGTTTCTGATCACATACAAACCATTTCCTCTCCTAGGCCTGAAAGTGTCTCCTTGCCGATGTAGAACCTGTCATTTGATCAGGCCAGCTGCCCTGAAATGACAATAAATGTAGGGTTTTTTTCCCCCTTCCTACCTGTATTTGTGTCTGTACATTATCATAGCCTTTCCATAGTGTTTGGAAATGTTGGATCCTTTTGATCTTCCTCCCTGGGCTATGCAATATGTAGTAGCAAAAACAATACAAATGGTCAGTTTTGCTAAAGCATGCCCAATTGTGATCAAGGATCACTAATGGGTATGAGTTGAGATTTGATTTTCTCTTTTAGAGGAGAAGAAGGAAGTTGAGGAAGATACAGAACTGTGAAAACAGCAGGCATTCCAAAGGTTGTATTTGCAAGACTTTCCTTTAGACCAGTGGTTCTCAACCTTCCTAATGCCGTGACCCTTTAATACAGTTCCTCATGTTCTGGTCGCCCCCAAACCATAAAATTATTTTCATATACACCTGTATTTGTATTGAAACATGTGTTTTCCGATGGTCTTAGGCGACCCCTGGGAAAGGGTCGTTCGACCCCCAAAGGGGTCCCGACCCACAGGTTGAGAACCACTGGTTTAGACAGACCATTAACCAGTCACTACGTTTTGCCTATTCTTACAATTCCTTTCATGTACAATCGCCTTTTTCTTAGTCAAAAATCCTACCTCTCCAGACATTGTTTGTGAGACCTTTGCTCATGAATCCTTTCAACTTCCAGCTTAACCTGTATAAGGGGATGTTTTTCCTCCATTATTTTTGTTCACTGAGGGTCTCTAAAACAGTGGGGCAACTCTTGGGATTTTATTTTACATTGGTTTGAGTGTCTTTTAATTCAAGAGTCCTGTGTCTAGTAGGGATCTGTGTAACTAGTGTGTTTTGCCACTATAATAGCTGTTCCATCTGGCCTTCTAGTCAATTTATTCGACATAATATGCTTTTATAAAATTTATCCTTCAAGTTCTGAAAAGTTCCCTTAATCTGTGAACAAAGGCTCAACTTTTCTCCATTCTTCTAGTATTTTACATTTTTTAAAAAAATTATTTTAGAGGAGACAGATTTTACTTTTCTTTTATTATTGTGACATGGAAAAGAACCAATTAAACTTACTGGTAAAGATGTCATACTTGGAGATCAGGATCTAATTGTCCCTTCTGACTAGAAGCCAGTTGTATGACTTTGGACAGAAATATGTCACAACAAAATCAATTTTATAGGGCTGTTGTGGGGAATACAAGATGAGGGAACATTGTAAAAATAATAATAAACTTGGGATATAAATCAAATAAATAATTATTCTATTGTTATTTGGGGATTGAGTGGGCATGCAGGTAAGTATCATTCTGCAATTTCCCAATGGTTATCCATACTTCCAATATGGAAAAAGATGCATGGCAGGAATTCTTCCATGATTTCCCTTGGTATTAAATTGAGAAAGCAAGCAGATGAACATTATGTGATTGAATGATTAAAAAGGGAAGGGTCATTCTAGGTAAGTGCTCAATCCTATACTGAAGGGAATTTCACTAAAATTATTTCTCTGCTTTTTAAAAAAAAACAAGTTTCAGTGCATTTTCTTTGAATTTAATAGGTAAATACACAGAAGAAATGATAAGCAAAGCATTGCAGTATACTGAATTTATATTGTTTAGTCACTTCAAGGAAAGGAAAAATCTCTTACGAGCAATTCTTCTCAAGGAAAAGTATAAATCCTTCACAGCAGAGAAAGAACATAAAACAAATTATAAGATAACACACAAGCAACATTTGCTTAGAAGTTTTCACAGGCCACTGTTTAAAAACAGTACACATTATCTATCTGTTTCCTTCATCTTGTAAGGGGGGGGCGGAAATCACAGGTTTATAAAATAGAATGGAAATAATGTCAAACTAAAGATAAGATTAAAATAAATCCTTACGATACAAAAATAGCTCAAGGTACAAATTGTACGACATTGACTTTTCAAGTGTTCAGGCTGTTTTTTCCATTTTTTCCTCTCCTGTTGTTATCTAGTTAGAGAGGCACAGTTGTAATACATTCAACTGGATGATACTGTAAATTAAGATTTTAAATAATGTATTATTATTAAATGCATATGCCACTCAAATCTTAATGACTCTGGTGTTCTTATGAAAATAACCAAATGTAATTGTGTAAATGTAACCAAGTGTAATTGTGGGTTGTTGTTTTTTGAAAAACAAATAATGGAAATAATACTCATAGTCATTACTCAGCATGATAAGACTATACTAAATTATGTCCTTAAGTTTAAATCCTTTACAGTCCTGATGGATTATAGAATTGATGGTGCCTTGTCATTTGTATCAAGACTCTTCTTCCTCTTGCTTAGACTCAGGTTTCTTATCTTTTCATTCCCACATTTCCTGTTTTATAACTCACAGCAAACAATATTAACCTAGGTTTCAAACTGATAATCAGCTGAATTTCTGACAAACGAGAAAAGCCAAGACTAAACCTTTTTAATATAATAATCTTATTCAACAGTTGGGTCTCTGAAATTTCTTTTCTTGCATTTCCCCCGCCCCCACCCAAAAAAAGTTCAGGGTTACAATTACTGTAGTTGATTACTTGGATGCATGGAAAGATTTTTTTTTTTAAAAAAAGGTTTTATTTCCAGTGCTCCCAGAATAAAATATTAACAGGCCATAAAGGATTCTCTAGGATGTGATGGCAGAAGAAAAAAAAAAACATTGAAGAACTTTTCAATGTGCTCCTGAATGAAAATAACATTTCCCGTCTTTATTCATGTAATCCACTTACATATTAGATTTATTTTACAGAAATCATAGAATATTTAGATTCTAATCATGTAAGCAGATATATTTACCCAATGATTTACACATGCTTCCAAAAGATTTAAACACCAATAAGGGCAGTTGTATTGCCATGTTTTGTGGCTGTTTGAATATCAGAATGGTTGAAACAGTTAAACTGCCAATGCATGATGTTTGCCAAAGAATCTGAATGTAATTTAGGAGAGAAGCATAATTCTGATAGCTCCACAACAACAAAAACACCCACCCCAGACCTATGTGTGAGCAGTGATATCAGTAAAGATGTCACCACTGCTTCTCTGGAACAGAAGGAATCAGAACATTGCAACATTTCAGGATTGCTTGGAGTTTTGGAGATTTTCAGGAAATTGCATTGGACAAGATGTTGTCCTTTAACCTCTGGCCTTTGCTTTTAGCTTCTGCCAAAAATAAGAAAAATCAAACTTTTTTTTTTTTTTTTTTTACAGTGGGGAGGGATTTTAGGGGTGAATAGCCTGAACTCTTATTTGACTCACTGGACCATTTGCATTGGTGTTGGGGGAAAAATCAATCCATGATTGTATGAACAAAGCCACACAAAAGCCATTTTTAATGTATTATGACACATATAAGAAGTGGGCATTGGCTGTATGATAGTGGTTGGCATCTTGCTTTTTTAATCCCCCATTTACCCCCAATGTAAAGCAGAAATAATAGGGGGACTCTAAAAGGATTCGTATGGTTCTGTTCATTTCCCATCCATCTTTTTTATGTCAATAGCTTGTGACATGAGGCTTAGCCAAACTTACTTAAATGATGTATACTTTGCTTAATCCACACCTGCAGATTAATATGCAGAACAGAATTTAATCACTGTCTTTTCACTTTACGAATGTTCTTTAAGATAATTATAGAAAAAACATTCTGTTTATCTGGAAGAAAAGAACATTTTGTAATAATGACAATATATGTAAATATACAAATGTGGTTTTAACTGGAGTTTTTCATTTAAAAACAAATCACAGCTACAAGGATTGGAATCATTATATGGGCAGGAAATATAGAATACAGTTATTTGAATATTTCTGATATTATAAATCTATAACACTTTACATGACATGAAACAAAATTAATTTTTAATTTTAATTTTTATTCCAATTTATATGCCGCCCTTCTCTGGAGACTCAGGGCAGCTTACAACCTTTAGAAGCACAATTCAATGTGCTTAGCAATAGCTTTCATTCTTTGTATATGCCTGCTTATTAGCGGCATTTTTAC
>JANHFR010004420.1:24165-34504 GCA_032468015.1 Mimophis mahfalensis
GGGAGGGGGGGGAGAGGGAGGGGCCCCCTTTGCCAGAAAAGCTCCACCTGGATGAGCACACGCACACAGGAGCGGTAGGCTTTGTGTGAGCAAGACACCAGATGGCATGGACTGGCATTTTTTACTCGACCAAAGATACCCCAGTCAGTGCTGTCGCTGCTGCAGTCCATGCATTAAAAGCAGTTTATCACGGTTTGCTTGTCCACTCACGGGAAGAAACTCCTTAAGCTGCTATCATCCTGGCCCAGCCAGGCTTTTGGGATAACGCTCCACCAGGCTGTTAGGCCTTGTTTCCCTCCCATCCCTTCCCGCAGCCAGGCACCCACCTCTCGCAGGGAAGGTGGTGGCACTGGCCAGGACTTGTCCAGGACAGTCTTTGGCAGGTTGCGCTTGAGGTTCATCAGGAAAGAGTAGCGGATGTAGTCCAGGAAGTATTCGTTCTCAGGGCAGCGGGAGCAATTTCGGTAAATGAAACCTTTGATAAACCTGTTGGTTGGAGCCTTGCTCAAGAAGGCTGCTGCCCCCAGGCCCCCCTCCACACACACACACACACACACACACACACTCCAGGAACCCCGCTCCCCCCTCCAGAGGACCAGCAGGTTGCCCAGTGGGTCTCAGGCAGAGGGAAGAGCCAATGCGGGTCTCTGGGGAGAAGGCAGCAGCCCAGCCCAGCCGGGTGCCAGGTACATAAAGACCCCCACTGCTCCCCCCCCTCCTCCTCCCCCAACAACTGTGCCGCAATGGGTCAGGAATGGGAAGGAGTCCCTCTCGCCACCCAGAGTTCCTCTTGGAGACAGATGGGCAGAATGTGAGAATAATAAAATTAAAATAGAGGCTCTCAAACTCGCTCAAGACCCCCACTCCAGGATTCTGCATCCCCCCAACCCTCCCCTCAAGTGGGCAGGTTCCCTGAGACCTGAAAGAGGGTCCACCCCTACAGCAAAACCAGCACTTCTACATACCGCCGGATTATCTCCACTGCCCACTTCTTCTTGGCAGCCTTCCGGCGTCCCAGAGTACCCCGCCACCAGGCCTGGATAGCGACCGCTGCGTGAAGCATGGGAATGAGCCTCAAGGGCCAAGTGCCCAGAGCCATCCTGCGCCTGCTCCCGATTCCCCTCTTGGTCTCAAAGCAGCCCTCCCGGCCCATCCATAGGGAGAACTCCTAAAGCCCAGCCTGGCTGCCCCTTCCAAGGCAAAGCTGGGCATGACATCCACTTGCACCGTGTCCCACAGGTTATCTGAAGGGCCGTCTTCCTACCTGAACGTTTCATTTGAAGGTATTTCTTTCGCCGATAGAAGCCTCGCCAAGCAGCTTGGATCTTTGTGGCTTAAATCGGGGGGGGGGAAAGATGGGGGTTAAGCCAAGCAAACAGCAAGGTCGGGTCGGCCTGACTTACTTAAAAATGCCCACCAGACCTACCGAGGCTTTGCTTGCGAACTTCCAGGGCTTCTTCTGTGGCAAACAGAGTCTTGGGAAAACGAATAAATATTTTTGTCCTGGAAATAAACACATCTATGAAAGAGAGAAGAGCCTCCTTTTGCTTCCACAGAAAGAGAGCCATTGTCAAACCATTACCTGCCCAGCTTGTACTCTTCCTGCTTGAAGCCCAGGTGTTTCAGGAGGGCTGCCACTCCGTCCTGAGGCCTCCCATTCCAGGTGGGCCACGTTTCAGGACACAGAGATTTGTACCTGGTCAGAGAGGGAAGACCAGGTGGCTCACAGGATGCCGGAGAGGGAAAGGACGCCTTCAAAAGGCTGCTGCTGAGACAGCCACTGAACTTGCCTGGGCAGAAGAGGCTTGGAGGGTGGCACCTTGGGCACAAAACTGGGAGAGGCGCCAGGGCAGAGACTGGGCAGCCAATCCCTCAAGAGGCTGTACCCGCCCACTTGTGCCTTCTATCCAAACACCCTGGAAGCACAACCTGGACACCTGTCTTAGTGCTGTACCTTTGCAGAAAAACCTCGTATTTCCGCCGATATGCAAAACCAGCCCTGCGCACTCTCAGGTTCTCCATCAAGCCCAAGTATTTCACTTGGTGCCGAATCAAAACTTCATCAAAATTGCCTGGAAAAATATGGAAGGATCCTTGGAGTCCGGAGCCCGTTCAATGACAGCCATCCTTCTCCCCCGCCAGTTTAGAACAGGGGCAGGGCCTGGGCAGCCAAGCCCCAACCTCAGCCAGGCTTCAGGCCCCGGTGGGTCAAGAGCCCTTGAGGACGTGGCCAGCATGCATGACGTAGAGGAGGACCAGGCAGGGATGCCAGCGGCAGCCCTTCTCCCCACAGGGGTGGCTGTCCTCAGCTTGGGCTCCAGCCCAGAGCGTTGGAGGGGGAGGGACCCCTGGTGACCGGGAAGAGCCCCCCCCCCCACCTACCGGCCTGCTTGGCATGATTTGGCTTGATGCAGCGGACATAGGAGGGCTCCTTGGACATGAGGATCTCCATCAGCTTCAAGAGGCTGTTCTTGAACTGGGTCACGGCCTGAAAGGGGAGACGGGCCAGAGGAGTTGGTGGATGCCCCTTGGGGGGAAGGCAGGGGGACGTGGAGCCCCTGCCAGGCCTCACCGTCTCGGGCCTCTTCTTGTCGGTCAGCTCTGTCCTGTCAAAGCACTGCGTGATGACGGGGTTCTCCGAGTCGCACATCGCCTGCAAGGGTGCAGACCAGACAATGGGGGACTGCTTCCTTCTGGGGGGTTGTCGGAAGGGCCCCCCTCTCGGCCAGAGTGCCCCCCAGGCTCACCTCCTTGAGGTTCCGGAAGAGCAGGTCGTTGTTCTTATCCAAGAAACCTGGGGAAGAAGGTCAGAAACCCCCAAGGTGAGCAGCAGAAACGCCACCTGGGCGGGGGCCAGGCGATGAGGGGACCCAGCCCTGCAGTGCTGCACGAAGTCTGACCTGCCACGTTGTAGGTGACTTCCCCGGCGTAGTGCAGCAGGCGGAACTCTTCCCGCCCCAACGACTTCCGGGTCTTGGCATCGGCCAGCTTGTGGCTATGGAGGAAGCACGGCAGAGGGTCAGGATCGCACCCGCAGCTTGGCCAGACTGGTTTAGCCAAGGACTTGCGGGGGGTGGTGGTGAAGGAAACCCCATGGCAAAAAGCAGGGTTAACAATAGGGTAACAGAGCTGGAAGGGACCTCGGAGGTCTTCTAGTCCAACCCCCTGCTCAGGCAGAAAACCCTATACTATTTCAGACAAATGGTTGTCAATCTCATCTTAAAAACTTCCAGTGTTGGAGCATTCACAACTTGTGGAGGCAAGTTCTTCCGTGGATTAATTGTTCTAATGGTCAGGGTCATCTTAATGCCAAAGGCTTTGGGTCCTCCTGTTGCTTTGAGCAGAGCACTCTGTGGGGACACCCCACACCGCCTCCCCTTTGGGGTGCCATGGTTACAAGAAGAAAGACCTGAGGAGAGGACCCCAGCTTTGCCAGCTGGCCCAGGGGGGGGGGGGCAGAGGGGATGGTGTGGAGCCTATAAAACTCTTCTTAAATCCACAGAGTGGGGCACAGTTTTGTACTTAATCTATTCAAGCTCCTATGGCTGCTTTATTTTTTTTTTATTTTTCGTGTGCTGTTCATGTTTGACTTTTGTAAGCTGTGCCTGTTGATGGGCTGCTACAATAATTAAATCAATCAAAGGCCAAACACAAAAGACCCACCATTGGTCTGAACACTGTGCCACCCGCTCCTCTTCCTGGGGGGGGGGGGGGGGAATCTCACCTGAACACACGTGAGGACGTGGGGGTGGCTCTTAATGGTCTCCTCAAGCTTCTCCAGAAAGGTCGTATCTGTGGCATCCCCGGGCCGCAGGCACTCCTCGTCCTGCAGATGAAGCCAAGTTGGAGGAGGAGGAGGGAGGGAGATACAGATGAACAGAGTTGGAAGGGACCTTGTAGGTCATCTAGTCCAACCCACTGCCAAAGCAGGAGACCCTATATCATTTCTGACCAATGGCAGTCCAGTCTCATCTTGAAAGGCAACTTCTGTTCCATGGGTTGATTGCTCTCACAGCAGGAAATTTCTCCCCATTTCCAGGTAACCCCTCCTTGTCCAGTTTCCATCTATTATTCCTTGTCTGGCCTTCAGGTGCTTTGGGGAAGAGCTTGACGCCCTCCACCTCTCTGGGACAGCCCCTCAATTATTGGAACACTGTTATCATGTCTCCCTGTGAACCTTCTCTTTACTAGAGTAGTCGTGCCCAGCTCCTGCAACCGTTCATCGTCTGTTTTAGCCCCCAGTCCCCTCATCATTTTGGTTGCTCTTCTCTGCACTCTTTCTAGAGTCTCAACTTCTTTTTCATGGTATGGTGACCAGAACTGGATGCAGTATTCTAGGTGTGGTCTTACTAATGCTTTATAGAGTGGTATTAGTACCTCATGTGATCTTGATTGAATCCCTCTGTTAATGCAGCTTAGGATCACATTGATTTTTTTTGGCTGCCACTGCACACTACTGACTCACATTTAATTGGTTGTCCACTAAGACTCCAAGATCGCTCTCACAGTGGCTGCTATTAAGCCTGCTTTCACCCAGTCTATATGTGTCCTTTTGGTTTTTCTTGCCTAAGTGTAGGACTTTACTTTTCTCTACATTGAATTTTATTGTGTTAGGTAGACCCCCGTGTTCCAGCCTGTCCATCTGGATCTTGGGCCTATCATCTAGGGGGTTAGCCTGAGGTCAGGGCACCCCCCCTCGGCTGCTTTACACATGAGCAGCCCATGTTGGCCAGAGGGGGGACAGCTCCCCAGAAGTGTGCCCCACAGCTCCAACAGGCCATGGGCACAGCCTCAGAAGTGGGCCTGGTGCTTGACGGGCCAACTCTCCCTTTGCAGGGCAGGTAAAAAGGCCCAGGCAGCCACGGGAAGGCCGCCCTACCTCCTCTGGGCTGGGTGGGCTCCCTGGCTACTTGAAGGTTCTGATTCTCTGAGGAGGAGGACTTACCAAAATAGAAATTATGCCTTTGAACTTTTCTTCCACCAAGTCACAGATGATCTTGTTGTTGAAATACTGCACTGGCTCCCACTGCCGTTTCACAAAGAGATCCAATTCAGCACAGAAGTGCCCCATAGGTTATCGGGGGCAGATGTCTCTGCAGACCCAGCCCACCTGAGCTGCCCCATCCGTCCCTTTCCAAGCACCAGAAAAGCCGCCAGCCACCCGACTTCCAAAGCAGGGGGAGCCACAGCCTGAAGGCGACAGAGCTCAGCCCTCCTGGGAGGCTTTTCCACCTGGGGGGTCACCGTGGGTGGGGAGGGGGCTCTTACCGCGATGCCCTCGGCTTCGTACTCCTCTTGCTCGGATTTCAGGGTGAGCTCAATGAAGAGCTGCTGCAGCTTCTCGTTGCAGTAATTGATGCAGAACTGCTCAAAGCTACAAGGAAGCAGAGGGCACTCTGGGAGGGCTGATCCAGGGCTGCCAACCCTCGGCGTGGGGAGGGCCTCCCGGTTACACACACACACACACACAGAGGGACGCCAAAGCAGCAGAGTGGCCGGCACCCCTCAGGCCAGCTCTGCAAACCCCCTGGCACAGCACAAGAAGCGCAGCTCTGCATCTCCACAGCAGGGGGCTGTGGGCTCTGCCAAGCCGCTGGGGAGCATGGGCTGAGAGGCTGAGAGCAACCCCGGTATGCCAGGCAGAGCCGTGGAGGGGCTGCCAAAGGGTTCCCGGGCAAGGGGGATGCCCGAGGTCCCTGGAAGCACACCTGTTGTGCTGGAAAACCTCAAATCCGTAAATATCCAGCAGTCCCAACACAGTCGAGCTTTTCCTCCACCCCAGGTTCTCCGTCTCCTAGGAAAGAAGACAGAGAAAAAGATGATGGTGGGGACCCCTGAGCTCTCCCTTTCTAGAGACCTGAGGGAGGAAAAGTGGCCCCTTCCCAAGTCTGGTCTGCGAAAGGCGTCCTCCTCTAAGGCAGCAGCAGCAGCAGCCCAGGCAATCATGCCAGCAGGCGTGCGGGCACATACACACACCCCATCCAGGGCCCTGAGCCCAGTGCTGCCCCCTGCAGTAGAACAGGAGCAGTGCCTGCCTTGCTTGACAGACCCCATGATTCATTACAGCTCCTGCTTCTCCCGCTTTTATGTTGAGGCTGTTTGTTTGTTTGTTTGTTTGTTTGTTAATCGAATTTATATGCTGCCCATCTCCCACAGGAGACGGGGTGGCTTACAGCATATTAAAAAACACAAAATATAAATATTAAAAATAAATTAAACAATTTAAATTCGATTAATCTTAAAATTTTGACAAACGATTAAAACCCCTTAAAATCAATGTCCACCAGGCAAGGCCGGATTGCTTGAAAAGCCAGGTCTTTAGGGTGCGGCGGAAGGTCTTCAGGTCCAGGATCATCCGTAATTCCAGCGGGAGCTCGTTCCACAGGGTGCTAAGCGCCAGGCGATGCCAGCAGTCGGAACACCCAGCCCACCGATCCCAAAGCAAGCCCAGCAACTCTCCGGTTCCTCTGAATGGGCCTTCCCAACAAGCACAGGCAGCCCAAGTGCCCTTTTCAAGTGCAGGCTGGCCAGGCCAGCAACAGAGGACCCTGCCTGAGCCCCAGAGAGATGGACCCTGCCCATCCCACGCTCTCCCCAGAGATGACTGCAATTCCCCGGAGTTAACAAACAAGTTAAAATAAATTAAAATTTTAACTTGTTTGTGGGGCTTGATTGTTTAATATTGTTTTAATTTTTATACTGTATGTTTTTTAATTGCCCTGTACACCGTCCTGAGTCCTTCGGGAGAAGGGCGGTATATAAATTGAAATAAATTGAAACTGAAACTGCCCAGTGGACGCTGCTTTTCTCATTAGCCCAAGAGGGTCTACGGAGGTCACGGTTGTCCCAAAGGTGCTTCTCAAGGTAAGCAGCCAGACTTCCTTGTTCTTCTTTGGATTTTTCACTTCTCATCCAAGAAGCTTCTTGGTCCCTCCATTCCCCACCATCCAGTCAGAGCTGAAGAAGCTTCTTGGACAAGAAGCGAAATGCCTTCAGAGAAAAAAGTCCAGTTTCCTCCTGAAAAAGCACCTTTGGGATTGGCCCAAGAGCTGCAAGGCCCTGTAGCTCCTGCACTAATCGGACTCAGGCAGACTGAGTCAGACAGGAACCGACATTTCTGGAGAGATTTCCCCCAGCAATTAACAATAGACTTGCATCAGCAAGGCGGAAAGAATGATAAAACCATCGAATGACCATAATCAAGCAACAAAGACCCCTTCCCAAAAAAGTCTAAATGATATATAAAACCTAGCAAAGCAGTCTGAGAGAGAAAAGCCCAGGGGGAAAACAAGCAGCAGGTGCCTAGCAGCAAAGGGCTCCTGGGCTACCAGAGATCTGTGGGAAGCTGCTTCCCCTCCAGGAAATCACCTTGAACCAGGCCCACCCAGAGCGCTCCCGGCCAGGAGCCTCTGCTGCATCCCTCTTAGGCCATCCCCGGAGAGCCAGTCACAGCCAAGGCAGGGAGGAGAGAAAAGGCTGCGTGGTCCTTGCCGGGCTGCAGAAGGCTGGGCCCGAGGCTGGCTGGCAGTTGCCCAGTTGCAGGCACACAGCAGAGGCCGGCATTTTGCACGACAGTGTTGCATGCCGGATTTTGTGCCAAAATGACTGGGAGCACATACACCCTCCTCTGCAGGGAATAAATGGTGGAATCCATTTCAAAATAGCCATCGTATCTTGCCTGGTGCAGCCCAGGGAACAGAGAAGGGCAGCCCACTAAGAGTTTGCCACGCTCTGATGAAAAGGAAAACACGGGCTGGTCCACCCAGAGGCCAAAGAGCGGCACTAGGGAAAGGAAGCCGCCAAAGAGCGTCCAAACAGCAGCCAGCAGCTTTGCCTGAGAACCAGTGTTTCCGGCACTCCTCTGGCACGCCAAGGGCTCCTCCGGAGAGGCTCAAAGGCTTGAACTAGGGGAGAAGCTGCATTTCCTTCGTGCTTCATTTCATTTCCCTCTGTGTGTGTGTGTGTGTGTGTGTGTGTGTGTGTGTGTGTGTGTGTCACCCTTGAGCCAATGTGGCCTCCTGGAGACTGCCCGGGCAAGTCTGAGCAGTTACTTGGCAAGTTCTTCAAAAGTAGTTTGCTGCTGCCTCCTTCCTAGGACTGAGAGAAAATGACTGGCCCAAGGTCACCCAGCTGCCTTTGAGCTTAAGGCAGGACTAGAACTCACGGTCTCCTGGTCTGTAGCTTAATGCCTTAAATAACATGCTTTTTACCCAGGCTTTGGGGGATTGCTTGGTTTGGAATACTATGACCTGTTTCTTTATTGTTCTTCCTACTTAAATAAATACATCTTCCCATTCAAATCTACGAAAGCGGCATAAAAAGACAATAGGAGGAGAAAACTAGCCACAGCAAAGGAGGCCTATCAATTTGCTAAACATGACTCGCCTCGCCTCTCGGGCAGAACCAGCCACTGGGCAGCAAAAGCAAGGCTGGAGCCTTCCCGACTGGCCTCCGGGCAGCTCTTCCTGGCACAGCTGCGGCTGGGCAAAACACACCTGGCAGGCATTTTTGTTTTGTTGCGGGAAGGCAGGCAGGCAGGCAGGCAGGCAGGCCGGCCTGCTCCCCAGGGGGACAGAGGAACCAAGGGACTGCCCAAGAAAGAGGGCGCCTCCTCCAGAGTGTGGGCTGCCTAAGAAACCCCTTGGGAGGCCCACCTGGAAAGCACCTCTTGCCCCAAGAAAGCGGAGCTACTAGAAAGCCCAGCAGGCCTCAGAAAAATCCCCTGTATGCCAAACAAAGACGTTTTTCCAACCCCCATTGGGTTTCTGCCCCACGGGACCCTTCCTGACCAGCCCACATGGCCGCCTCGCTTGGTGGCTCATTGTTGGTTCGTCATTGGAAGCCCAGCCCGCCTAGGACTGGAGACGAGACAGCCCGCCCAGTGGGGGAACCTGGGAGGCGGCATCAGGGCAGCCACCCATCTCCCTTTTCTGGAAAAAGGGGCTGCTGCCAAGTAAGGGTCCCCATCTAAGCTCTTCCTCCTCCTCAGGGGGCGTCTGGCACAGCTCTCCCACTCCCCGCACAGGTGGCCGCTCTCCTAACCAACTGAGGTGGGCGCTCTTCCTCACCTTCTGGGTTGGTGGCAGGGGCAGCACCAGCTTCTCTTGCCCAAGGGAGAGACCAGGGGCACCCGTGCCAGCAGCCCTGGGCTGCCTACCCTGCCCAATGGAGGCAGTGCGGCTCCTCTCACCCACAGTCAAGGGCCACCTTGACAGGGAAAGTCTGCTGCCCGCTGGAGCTGTGGCCCACTACGTCTGCAGAGGGTGGGGGTGTATCCTTGCCTTTCCAGGCACCTGTCCTAACCTCCTCTGCATGCTAGCAAACCAATGGCCTTGCAGCCAGTGGCCGTTCCGTTTCCTGCCCGGGACATTTGGCTGCTTCACAGGGATGTTAAAGCACAACCATAGTTTCACATCTCCTTCCCGAGCTCAGAACCAATGACAGGTGAGCCCTGGCTATGGGGAAGAAGCCCAAAGAGTGGGATCCCTTGTGGGGAACCTGCAGGGGCTGCTTAGGCCTGACCAGGCCCCCTGCGAAGGCTGGCGACTGGGGTGCTAGGGACCAACTCACCTTGTAGGCCAAGGACTTGTTAATCTTGCCCACCAGCCAGGAGAAGGTGCGCCCATAGATGGCTTTGGCCAGAGCGTCGCGCGCGTAGGAGGCCTGTTCCAGGCTGAGCGGGCTGATGAGCTGCAGGGAAGAAGAGGCGCCACCGGTCTCCCAACTGAACTCTCGCTACCAGGACCCAGAGATGGTCGCAGGGGGATTGCCCACCCACCCCCGTCATTCTGCTGGCAGCTCTTCTCTCACCTGCTCTCCCTTTGCAATGATCTTCTTGTGGGTCAGAGCCTCCTGCAGCACCAAGTTCTCCAGGCCCAAGAGCTTCAAACCAAGGGAAAGAGAACGTGTGAGAGCATTGGCCAGTCCTTCCTGCACCCGGGTCACAGGGCTGAGTTTTGGGCAGGGGTGACCTGGCCACCCATCCTTTCTTCCTCCTGCACCTGCCTCGCCTCCCTCCAGGCCCACCTGTCTAGCAAGGGAGCACAGCCGGCCATCTGCAGGTGATGGGCCAATGAAGGGCAGCGCCGGCTAAGGGCAGACAACCTGCACTCGCCTCCTAAGCCAACCTCGCCTGAACCAGGGATGGCCTCAGAGTACATTTCTGAGAGATTAAATTGCAAAATATATTTGAAAGTGCTTCCGAAGGCAGTTGGTACATTTCGCTTTCCACATCTCTTTTCATCATGGATAAATAGAGGCCCCTGGTCAAGAAGCAACAGTGAGAACTGGACACGGAATCACTGATTGGTTCAAAATCGAGAAAGGAGTTCGGCAAGGA
>JANHFR010004421.1:0-15394 GCA_032468015.1 Mimophis mahfalensis
GAATTCTGGGAGTTGAAGTCCACGCATCTTCAAACTGCCAAGGTTGAGAAACACTGCTTTAAGCCCTCTTCCCTCCTTCCTCTTGATTTTGTGACCCAGAGCTTCTGTAGCCCGTGCTTTCCTTCCTGGTGCATACACATGCACAAATGTGTATAGATGAAGAACGACCTAGAATAAAAACACTTCACCTGGTTACACATAATATAATATAGGGGCTTTCCATGCCTACTACTAGGGAAGGAGTTGAAAAAAATTCCAAAATCCATGCTCGGCAAGTTTCCCCTCCACTTTGTTAACACTCCTGAGTGAAGGGCAGCAAAAGGATTCACACAGGAGACCTAGCTCATATTTAACTGGAGCCCATCTGTTTTCTATCAAGAATGTCGGGTTGAATATGTTTTGTTCTGCTAGTAAGTATTTGTAAGTGATGGAGTTGTATAATTACTACTTGTATTGTGTGTTGTAATTGATTTTCCCTCAGTGACATCTTCCATTTAAATAAATGAAGGATACTAATGGCCAGTTTGGGATTAGCAAAGGCTTCCAATGTGGGAAATCGGGAGTGACTAACTTTTTAAGCAGCATGCTTTGGGGGAACCCATTTGTGTAGCAGCAGTGTGGAATTGCTGCCCTTCATTCTCTTATTTTCCCCCAATAAAGAAGGTATTCGTTTATCCTGAGATATTCAGTGTAAGCATGATTACCTTCCCTGGATAAGTCTGCTATTCCTTTATGAAGAGAAAGTCCTTTGAAAACTCTTTGATCTATTTCCATCATGAAATTATGAGATTATAGGCAATTTACCTGTAGCAAATATAAAGGTATGAATAAACATACAGTGGTGCTTTAAAATTTCTGTACCCTTCAGAATCATTAATATTGCTGCAGAAATATGACTTAAAAACACAATTGGTCCTCAGCGCAAATCCTAAAACTGGATAAAGAACCAATTAAGTAAATAAGTCAAAATAGTGCACTTGTTCATTTATTTAAAAAAATGTAAAGCTACGAGTTTGTTTGTGGCAAGAGCATGTAAATCTCTAGATTTATCAATTCATTTGAAGGAGAAATTAGAATCTGATTTCAACTGATTAACTGAAATTGGGGTCAAGTGTGGGAGGTCCTGCCTTATTTAAAGAAGACAGTTCTGAGTATTCATATCAAAGTGATCTTCACAACACCGATATGTGGAACTGTGTCAGTTCAAACGAAGAGAGTTTGAGTTAAAAAAAACAGTTGTTGATGCTCAGAATAACATTTAAATCTCTCTCATTAGTGAATATCAATTTTCACAAGACCAGCATCAGGACAACTCTGAAAAAATAGGCATGGCAGGGTTGTAAGGAGAAAGCAATTTGTCTTTAAAAAATGGAAAATCATTACCAATTACCAATTTGTATTTTATAGAACAATGTTACATGCCTACTTATGGTATTTTCTTTTGGAGCAACTAATTCAGATTTTAAAAACCTATGTGTTTTTTATCTTGTCTATCTCACATTGTGCTATATAGTCTAGCTCATTTAAACCTACTTACGATGCACAGGAATTCCTTCTGTCCAAAGTTGTATTTAAATACTGCTCCTACATGAATAGTTTCTCCTTTCCCTAATATATAATTGTTGTACAGCTTATAAAATTTATGGAATTTCTTCTGTTTATTGGCCTCATTTTGTATGTTTGATTTCTGATGTTCCCTGCGAGCTTTCCACAAGGAAACTCAATGGAGAAGCTGACAGGAAGTTACTCCCACTCCCACTGCTTCTTCCTAATCTGTTTCTCTGTTGTCTCTCCTTGTCTAGTTTCAACTAACTCTTAATAATAACTACCTATAGGAACCGAAAGAATAGAATAAGATTGTAAAGACATGGTTTTTAGGGATAGTTGCTTTTTGCTCAAGAATCTACCCCATTAATTACAGTGTGTTTATACTACCTTCTATAACCACCTATCTATATTGAATTCCTAGTATGTCAAAAATGCTTAGCTGCTGACAGAATCACATATTGCCTACCCTTATAGAAAAATGTGGTTAGATGAACAATGCTTATAAAATTACAGTTTTGGAACTCATAAAAAATTGGCTGATATGTCAAATTAACACCAGTGCATGGTACTGATATGATGTAATCAATGAAAAGGATTTTTTCCCCCAGGGCGGAATTGTTTTGTAATGTTGTTTAGTGTATTAAGATTAATGCACCCTTTTTATATAATTAGGAAAGCCAGTTTGCTGTACTGGTTAAAGCACAGGCTAGAAGCCTGGGGGTTGCATTCTAGTCCTACCATAGGCACAAAACAAGTTGGGTGGCCTTGGGCCAGCCACTTTCTCTCAGTCCTAGAAAGGAGGTAGTGGCAACCACTTCTGAAAAACCTTACCCAGAAAAATGCAGGGCTTGACTAGATAGTTACCAAGACTAATATGAAGTATATATTTAAAATATTAACTCTTGAATCATGCTGCCATTTTGAGCATTGTCTTCTGAGAATCTTCAGGGAATGAAATAAATGGAGGAATGAATGTTTGCTCACATCTGCACTAGAGGAAGGAGACAGGATAGCAGAACCTCTGGTCATGACCATAATTTGTTCCGTAACTTTGGTCACAACAAGATTTGGTTGTGTTAGAAGCGTTCATGACCAGAGGCTCTACTGTACTTAAATGTAGCTTGAAAATAGGTTCATAATAGTGGGTTCTGCTATCGATCTATGATTCACCTGCAAATTTGTTATTAATGTCAATAAAGGGCTAATAGTATGCTGAGATCATTCATCATCAGATAAACTGTAATCAGCCAATATATATTTTACAACATGATTTAATGAGATGTGGATTTATGCACCTGGTTCAGAATTGTGGTCCAGGCAGTCACTCCCTGTTTTTTATTGGCATTCACAGCTATAGAAGACTACAACATTGGCACCTTAAATCATATGTGGAGATCATTCAAACAGCAGTGCAATAAACAAGCCACATACAAGTGTGTGTTTTTTGCAACCCTTGTCTTCTGCATGTGTGAATTGGCAGGTCAAAGGTGCTCAGATTCTCACCCTGAGATGCTTCATTGTTCTTTTTAACATCACTTTTGTCACGTTATTAAACATGTATATTAAAGATTAATAGAAAGAAGTTAACATCTAAGATATATAAACACTTCCCATTCATTTTTAAATTAAAAGGTCAATTAAATTAAAAATGATATTTTGATTTCTTTTTACATCCAGCTTCTCATAACGTAATTATCTTTTACACTGCCAGGTATTGGTTGCTTAAGAAAAACTTTTAAATTTCACTAACATTATAAAATCTAGATGGACAATCTTTCAGTTTTTGTCATGATCAAGGTGTAAAGTAGGAGATCTGATTGCTCTATCTACAGTAAAGGCTTATTGGAAGAATCCTAAGTGTTTAGAACAAAACATCAATTCAAGGGTAACAGTTATCCCAAGTTGAGATATTCCAGCACAAAAACTTGCAGAATTTTGCTGAGGTTGTCAATAGTTGGCTTGTCAAGATTGTCTTCATTGTCCTCCATAGTATGCCATACTCTAGGGAAAGGTGAAGGTATCAAGTGTAGGATTGGGACACCTGTTGGGATAAAAGAGAACAAAAGGATGAAGAGTTGGTCCAACTTTTAGACAACTATCATTTCTCAACGATGTTGTACAATACATAAACTGAAAGCATGATGGCGTTAATGTTCTCATTGCTTAATCTACTGAATATCAGAAAATTGTTAAAACTCCACTGCTGCTAAAATTGTAAGAACATTTAAAGACTAACCATTTTTGGCATGAAGTATCTTAAACAATAGGTTTTGCCTATCAGGGATAATAGAGCATTTTGAAGTGGATCTATTTTTAAACATAAACATTTTTAAGTCCTGTGTGTAAATAGCAAATGCACTTTTTACCTCTAGAACAGGAATGTTTACAGGCAGAGGCAAATGATCTGACACAAACTTTTCCTTTTGTATGTGCCCTGGGTGGACCCCTGAATATTTATTTATTTATTTATAAATTTATTTATTAAATTTCTATACCGCCCTACTCCCTGAGGACTCAGGACAGTGTACAGGGCATCTAAAAATAAACAATACAAAAATTAAAATCAAATTAAACCTATGTAGCCCAGAAAAAACAAATAATCTAAAATCCCCATCAATCCAGGCCGGCAGATGTAAATAGCCATGTCTTCAGTTCCTTGCGAAAGGAACGAAGATCCAGTGCCATCCGCAGTTCTACCGGGAGTTGGTTCCACAGGTTGGGCGCCCCCACAGAGAACGTCCTCCCTCTAGGCACTGCCCTCCGACATTCCATTACCTGCGGCATCCGGAGGAGGCCTTCCCTATGGGAGCGAACCGGGTGGTGGGAAGATGACAGCGGCAAGACTTATGAACACCCCCTGCTCTAGAGGAGGGTATTTGGAGCAATAGATTGAAAGGTATGGCACAATACCCTTTGACCAAATTACTTCGTATATGTGAATTGAATAGACATTTGATCTAAATGTTTCATTTACATTTCTTTATGTTTATATAACACTGGGTTGATGGGACCCCTGCCAATGTATTTCCCTTAATTTGTATTGCCATGCTGGAAAAAAAGATCCAAGATCCATCAACCTATCATTCCCTCCCCGCTCTCTAATTTACAATCTGAGATGGGATGAGAAAAGAAACAATTACGCAATACCATAATTATAATCACTGACTTCCTTGTATTAATATGATTTGTCAAAAATAAAATAAGCCACATTCTGAAAAGTGAGTTTGTGACCAGACCTGACTCTATAAGAATTAACATTAGTACAATTCCTTAAGTCTGGAGAAATATTTGCATATATAAATAACACTTCTGCATTTATTGTTGAATGTATGTCAATTAAAACACATTAAAAACACATTTTAAAAAATCCATACCTCTTCTCAAAAATGGAATATGGTCATCCTCAACTGGATGTCGACGTAAATTACTCCGGAAGTACTGCCTCTCAGAAGAATAATTATTTAGCAAACGCAAATCATGAAGTTTTCGTTCTGCAGGGTTTTTTTTTTAAATAGAAAGTTGTAAATACCAAAGTAATTGGTTTTTCAAAAAAGCTCTCAATCTGTTTAAAACATTTTGAAGCAAAAATGAATTTTCCTTAGAATTTTATGCACCTCAATGCTTTGTGAATGCAAATTCATAGTTATGATTGCTGCTGTATCCCAGAAAATAGCTTGTTTAATCTATATTGTACTGTGTTGGTAGCATTTTTATAGTTTTTATGTTAATCAACAGAGTCCACAATATGTATATGTGGCTTGTTAATTTCTTGGTGCTGCTTTAATGCATGAATTTTTGCTTAAAGATCTCCTTTACTTGTGATGTAAAGTTGCAATAGCACGATATTGCTAGAAATACTCTACCATATAAAACTAGAAGATGCAAATATTCCTTTACTAGTGAAACTGATATATTTTGTAAAATGTTCTTACCAATGGCTTCAAGTCTCCCAAACCATCGAGCTGTGTTCAAAAAGTAAACAGGAAAAACAGGGTTTCGTGCACCAATTAAATCCAGCAACACAAAAAGATCCTATGGGAAATCAGTTAAGGTTAGTCCTTTAAATGCCATCCTCAGAGCTTTACCCATAAGAGAATATTAAGACTGTGTAAAATCAGTGAATGTTGACAATTCCAGACAAGTATTTCAAAATACTTACAATATATTGCTGTACTGTTGAATATAAATACCTCACTGAGATTGAAATCTATTCACAAACCTTGTTGTGACTCTTATTGTAATTAGTAAGGACTTGATTCTGACTAATGTCTACAAAGACTTCAGATGACAACTGCTTTTAAATAGCATGCCTCTGTATTTGTTTTATCAATTAACTTTGTCTGTTTTACCTGATTAATTTTTATTTCATTGCAGATTGTATTATTTTATTCTGTAGGTGGCACTACAATTAGAATGCAGTATTGCAGGCTAACTCTGCACCCTGCCAGGAGTTTGATTCTGACCTGCTGAAGGTTAACTCAGCCTTCCATGCTTTCAAGGTCAGTAAGATTTTACCACGCTGAATCAGCCCTACCGGTTCTCGGGAACCGGAGAGAACCAGTAGGATACCACCTCTGTTTCCATGGCATTTGGACCATTGGACTGTTCCTGGTCCATGTATGCCCATGATCTGACTTGGCTTTGGACTCACAGGCAAGATTTCACTTTCTTGTTAGTGTTCTGGTTTGCTTGCACACATCGGAGCTCTGCCTGCTAAAGCCTATAATTCTTGAAAACTTAAAAGTAAACAGACTGCAACTCAACTTTGTGTGTACGTTAAAAAGTTTGGCACAATAGGACTAGATGAATGGCAGGAGTTGTGGGATAGAAATTATAAATTGACAATGTCAACTGCATACAAAGAAAATGTATACAAGATGTTTTATAGATGGCACCTAGCACTGGTGAGGCTGGCAAAGATGTTTAAAGACAAATCAGCTAAATGTTGGAAATGCCACCAGATACCTGGGTCATATTATCATATGTGGCGGATGTGTGTAGAGGCAAAAAAATATTGGACACAAATACAAATGTGGTTGGAAAAGATGACAGTGAAGCATATTGATTTAAAACCAGAAATATTTTTGTTGAGGATTTTGCCCAAAACCTACAGTAAAGGAAATGCATATTTAATTATATATGTAGCTAGAATTGTATTTGCACAAAACTGGAAAAGTGATGAGATCCCTATAGATGAGACTGTGATTAGGAAAATATTAGAATGTGTAGAAATGAATAGATTAACGCTTTCTATAAAGGAGAAAGAACAAACTGAATATTATATGACATGGGAGTTATTTAATGGATGGTTGGAGAATAAAAATAGAAGTGAGAAATAAATATGAATCAGTGAAATAAAGAATATATGTTGAGATAGAGATGTAAACAATACAATGATTATTATATATGATTGTTAAGATGACCATATTCAATATCACATTATATTTTCATTAGAAGATATGTTAAGAGGGAGAAATAGAGTTATTATGGTGATTATTAATATCGTAAGATTAGAGAATTATTATCAATGTAATGGATATTGTAAACTTCGATTGTAATTGCAGAGACATTTGTACCCAGACAACACACTGATTAATGGAAGATGATATATTCAAGTTAAAAACCTTTAAAAAAAAACAAAAAAACCCAAACACCTTTGCATGTATGTTCCTCCTGGAACAGGACAGCTCCCTTGTGAGGGTTTCCTGTCCCCAAAGAATCTCTTCCTCTCTTCCTGCTTAACAGGTACACTTGGGGGATGACTTCTTCTCTCCCATTCACAAGCCCCAATAATACAGCACTCTGCGACTTCCCTTCTCAAGACCCCATTTAAAGTACTAATTGCAAAATATTTTTGTCTTTCTTCCAATCTTTCTCTTCTTTATAAACTTTCTTTCCAATCATCATAACATTTTAAAAATTGAACTAATAGGATATTGTTACATAAAATAGAAAATTAATGTTACACCAAAAACTCTGTATAGTTCTGCCATTTTTAGCACTGTGTCCAGTATTCGTAAAGTTTTTACTTACAATGCCTTGAATTTGATTTGTGTTCCTGACACCTGGTGAATGAGGAGTAGATGCCATTTTCTGGGCCAAAGATCTAGAGCCATACAGGGAATCTGAAGGGGACCATCGCACAAAAGCTTCTTCACCGTCAAAGAAAATAAGCTTCAGAGAAAGATCTGCCTTGGGTGGCAAGCTGCTTTGCTATGGAATGGGTGGGAAACAGAATGGAAAGTCTGTCATCTTACTGAGAATCACAGTAAATGCAGGAGCAACTTGAAGAAAAAATAAATACCTTCAGAAAAGAAAGCTGTCTGTCCAAGGACCTTGCCAATTCTAGCATCATTGCACAAGGCACAGCTGAGTCGGTGGCTCCAACAAACACTTTACCATCCAGCTGCGGCGGAAAATATTTCGAGTCATAATGGCAAGCAACCACCAAATGGCGCTTGGCAAGGGGATTGAGAGTACTGATTATATTTGAAAAAGTGCGGTATCCATAAGGAGTATGACTCTGAAACGTGTCTTCTTCAACAAGCCAGCCAGCTTGCAATCCTTGTAGGCGATGCTTGATATGCTAAAATATATAGAACCAAAAAGTCAATAGTGATTGATAATGTTAAAGTAAGTCCATACAAATCAATCCTGCAGGGGCCAATACATTTCCTGAAGAAGATTAACGTTTTCCCCTGAAACCTTCTATTCAAGAAATGTTCATTCACAGTTTTGAGTACATTTCTCTTTAGGAGACCTTTTCAAGCAGCTGTAAGGCCTGTTGATAATGAAGCAGAACAAGTCTTCTTTTTCAGGCTGCAATTCTGTCTGCATACTGCAAACCAAAATTTTTAACATGGTGCCTTTCAGATGCAGTCAATTTCCATGACTTTCCATCAGCTCACCTATTATCTGCAGTATCTAGGAACAACTATCAAATACATCTGAAGGACATCAGGCAAAGAAAATGGGATAATACACTTTCTCATTTTTAGGTTTTTAATATGAGAATAGTTCTTTCAGAGTGCTGGTACATTCACATACACCCCCATCTTGAGGTCTCTTTTCCCCCCTATATTATCTCATGTTGCAAAGGAATGGATCAGAGAGGCAATTGTATATATGGACAAATTTAAAGGTTTTGAGCTTTAAATAAGAGTGCTTCTGAAGTGAATATTACAGAAAGAATTAAAAGAAAATCAGGATGAGAAAATTCTATATTCATTACATTTTCTTTGTGGTCATAATTGCAGAAGGCATAGAAACTTTTCAAAATATGAAAGCCATAGAAATTGTTCAAAATATGAGAAAAATGGACTTCAGTCAGCAATTCCAGATTGAAATGCAAGATTTACAAAAGAGGTTCTCAATCCCAGCTGCTGTCATTTAATGATATATAATTGCTGCTCCCCCATCCGAGGATATATCTTTGGATGTTTCCTTAATAATATGTTTTCTCAGGTGCTCATTTCTATAGCAGCTCAAGAGTTGGTGCAATCAAGGCCTAAGAGAGCCTTCATTATCTTACAGAACATGTCGATACTTGTCTGTAAGTAACAGGGTAACAATAGCTAAAGGATAGTTAGAACGATGCCTTCTATAAAATCAAACCTATGCCCAAAACAGGATTATCGATAATCAGAACGAAGCTACAAAACACATAATTATGTATATATAAAAAGCCACTGTCAATGAAAAGAAGAATTTTACTTTAGTCAACTTTCCTTTTGTGATTTTATTAGAACAAAATTCTTAAGTATCATCATATTAAGCTCTAAATACATCAAAGGTTGCCAATATAGCTGATCACAAACTAAAAAAATTGCAGCTTTTTATTACCTTTACCTTTCACAGATTTTGAGAGGATAGATGAGGAAATAAATATTACCTGTGAGAATGAAGATCTATTTTAGGATATGGATTAATTCCAGAAATACATAATCATAGGTGTTGATTATCAGTGATACCTGTAGTAGTCTGCATGTGCTAATTAGCTAATTGTTTTTTATGAGATGGGTGCCAAATAAATTTAATAAATAAATTTGGGATTGGAAATCCTAATATGTAGGGAACACTTTAATTAGATTTGCCATTTTCAGTGGAATGAACATCAAAGCCATTTGTCTTAGTAGAAACTATTTTTTTCCAGATAATATACTATTTTTCTCTAGGAACAGTAGTATGTATCCTTCTTGGACATGTTTAATTACTGCAGCATTGAACATACTATTTTTGTTTAGGCTAGTTGTGAGCAGTCTCCTAGGAAACGAGCATTTAGTATATATTATTTGAAAGAGTTTATCTGCCTTTTTTTTTGCTTTATAAATTGCAAATCATCAAGCTTAAATATCATTACATTCCAACTGTACTAAGAAAAATCACCATCAGTTTTGGACAACATCTGTAATTGATCAGAATTTAGCATAATAAAGGTCCTGCATACTTCTGACAGTATTTTATGACCGGAAGGTACAGCTGTTCTGCAAGTTATAATATGTTAGTTGCTAGTGACTATTTCCTGTGCTGTCATTAGTGCTGACAACATAATTACTTTCTTCATTCCAGGAGGATTAACTGTGTTTCAATTAATAGTTTCTAATTCTCACACCTGTATACTACTCCCCGAATAATAAGCAGCACACCTAAAAATGTGGGGGAAGAGGGAAGAAACTGAAGAGTTATTGCCTTTGTGTCCTGTCTCTAAACCTGTTTGGAATCACTAGTCCAGTGGTTCTCAACCTTCCTAATGCCGCGGCCCTTTAATACAGTTCCTCATGTTGTGGTGACCTCCAACCATAAAATTACTTTCACATACACCTGTATTTGTATTGAAATATGTGTTTTCCAATGGTCTCAGGCGACCCCTGTGAAAGGGTCATTTGACCCCCAAAGGGGTCCCGACCCACAGGTTGAGAACCACTGCACTAGTCTGTTGTATTATAACAGAATGGTGGATTAGATTACCTTTGGCTTGATTTAACAAGGCTTTTAGATTTTTCTTGCAATATTACCTCTGTGACAAGTATATTGCATTGTACTTATTCTGTATTCTCTATGCTTGTTGAGTTATTTTCCATCTTTCAGTAGATACAACATGTTCTGTCTTACCTGCCGCACAGCATAACTCCCAGGTGATCCTGGATATCTCTCAATCAGGATTGGATGAAGGTCATTTTGCCACATGCGATTAACGTTTGTACGTGAGGTGACCTGTAGGATGCTAGTTGCATTTAAAATGGTTGGGCGATGGGAATACTGCAGAAAGGATTAAAGGAAAAATCAGGATGAGAAGATGTTCTATTGCTTATGTTGTTTCATATCTTTGATGGAAATATTCAGAAAAAATAACCATTATCTATTTTATGGTTAAAATGAAAACTAGCAACAAGCTGTTATCTAGAGCTTAATCTATTGACACACTGCATGGAAATGTATGCCATTTCTGTAAGATACACACTGTGCATAAGGTAAGGACTGAAGGCATTAGTACAGTAATTGATTTCTATCCTCTATTAAATCTTTAGGGAAGCCATAGTGCCACACTTAATTTCTTCCAGAAAGCAAAGATTATTTTGTACTTCTTCATAAGCCTCAGTTCTAACACATGCTAATTTTATGGTATAGGGAGAGATTTCAATTCATCTCCTTCCTTTGAGTACTGGAAAAGCTTAAGATGAAGTTTGATCCACATCCTTTTCCACATCTGACTATTTTTTTTAAATCTTTCCTATTGC
The DNA here is from genome assembly GCA_032468015.1 of Mimophis mahfalensis. Taxonomy (NCBI): domain Eukaryota; kingdom Metazoa; phylum Chordata; class Lepidosauria; order Squamata; genus Mimophis; species Mimophis mahfalensis. Next base: position 11,286 of record JANHFR010004421.1, read on the forward strand.
AAATTTAGCATTCTGCTAAAATTATAGATTTCCCATAAATAATGAAAATATACTAAGAGACTTTTCTTAAGGGCAACTTTATAAAAAATGGATATTAGCCAATAGAGTTTTTAAGAGTAATGAAGATTAGACAGCTTGTAGTTAAAAAATAATGGATTTTTTTTTAAAAAAAAAATTAAAATGCTACTTCATTTTACCTGCCAAGAAAATGTTGGATAGAAATCAATAAAAGGATGATTTGGATAAAATAGTACAAGCATTTACCAATGCCAGTTTGTGTCCACTGAAAGATAAAACAAGATACTGCTTTATAATCATACTGCTGCTGAAGGAACAAATCCTTTGCTAGATAGATAGAGAGATGAGAGAAAGAGAGAGAAGTAGCCCTTGACTTAAAACCACAACCACATTTGATTATGACTATTCATGTGACAGTGGGGATGCCGTTACGACTGTAAGTGTAAGGACCAGTTGTAAGCTAAGTTTTTTTCCAATGCTGTTGTAACTTCACAAGAAAAGTTGTACATCGAGAACTACCTGGACAGAGCTTCAATACAAATCAGGCCAAATTAAAAGGCTATTCAGTTCCACAAAAATCAATTTAGTCACTTTCCAGCTGACTACCTAAATTCGTGTCAATCCAAATTACAAAGTTTGCTGGCCTTTTTTTTTTTTGCTTTGATACCACCCTTTTGACTATATTAAGTGGTAGATATAAGTAAGCACCAGTCTGGATCTGGACCTAGGAGAAGTAGAACTGATTGAAAATGTTATACATTTTATATTGAAACTCAGTCATTTGAACTTCTACTTAGCAAAACACCAGGCACCCAGGAGAATTTTATATTCTTTATCTATTGTCTGATAAAAATCTGAAGCTGACATATACAGCTGCAAAACTGTTACCTAGTAACAACAGGTAATGTGTTATCCTCTAAGAGAGCGAGTTGCCGTTAATAAAATTCACTGAAGTTATACTAGCCATTAGATGGTATATTTCATAGATACTCTGATGTGTATGTACCCTTGTCTAAGACTATAATAAACTATTTTCTTATGCGTGCCAAATATTTGATTAAAAAAACCCCTATTCAGGTAAGTAGAGCAATCCTCCAGTTCAAAGAAGATCACTTTATTTCCATGTAAAGAAAAAGGGATGTTGAATTTCTGCAGTTACAGACTATACACTATAGGCTGCCTGATCATGAACCTTTCTGTTATGGTAAATTGGACATATGTAAAACACAGTAATATATATTTACTAAAATAGATCCAGGTCAAGGTAAATTTTTTTAATGTAAATTAAAATAAATGCAGAATAAATCCAATCAACATTCAGAACTATCCTCATTATAAAATACAAACTTCAAATGTTTTATATATACATATTTTATCATGTAGCTACTGAATCGAAAATCAGCTCGTGGCTATGCTTCTAATGTGAATGAAAGAAAAATAAATGCAAATTTCCCGAGAAGGCACTATTCCAAATGAATTACAAGACTGATTATTTGAATATTTTGTAATGAAGTACAATATAGAGAAAGAATTGCTCCTATTCTCTTCAACATGAGGATGCTGAAGTTTGATTAGGAATATTATTTTGGCCGGGGGGAAGACCCAGAATCCAGCCATGGGTGCCATTTGTCCTTTTCTCTCTTTGTGGTCTCTACATCATATCAGATTTCCCAACATAATTTGGTATTATTATAGGTGTGGGTGTGCTTTATATGGGTCACATAAATACAATTATTGCCATTTTTTTGGAGCTGGTCAAATTTGGGGAAAACTATCTTAATTATATTTCAATCTGCTAATGCTCTCCTAGGGTGCATGTGGAGACCTGGTTTATGTACTTTTTCCCAGTCTGTAAAGCAGATCAAAATAGAGAAGCAGTCTTGACTCTGCTTCTCTAATGAGGCTGGTAGGTGGTGCTACCCTAATGCTGTAGTTTACTATGGGATAAGTTAAAGTACGGTACATTGATTAATGGATTTTTCTGCTGCCAAGAAAAATATCCACAAATGGTTTCCCTTGGCTGTACCTAAGGTTTGGCAGGTGACAGCAAGGTATTGCAATAGAAATTCTTTCATTTCTGCATGTGTATTGGACACTTCTGAACATACAAAAACTTTGATTGCAACACATACCTGCCATCTTGTGGAATTGACTCTTTCCTTGCATACTTCTATGCAGACATGCCTTTAATTATGTTGAATGAGACAACTTTGAGACAAAGTTAAGGAGATGTGTATGATAGTGCCTTGAGCAGGGCTGCTCTTGAAAAGTATCCAGATGTTGTAATTAATGCAAAATGTAGAAATTATGCTGCTAATGAGTACAAAAAGTGTAAGGATCTTATCATGATTGTACTGAAAGGTCATCAGTATTTGCTGTTGCTTATTGCACTTGATACAATGTAAGCCATCAGTATAAAATGTTTTTATGCTTTTTATTTAAAGATCTGGATTTTCTATTATGCACCTGCTGTAATTTGCAGGTAAGCCCACATTCTTTCTGGCAAGAAGGAAGGGGCCTCCTCCAGTGGCTCTCCCACCTGGCTTTGATATGACTTTCCCCACTTTCTTGGAAGGATTTACATAATTTATAAAGATGCTTCTCTTCCCTAAGACTTTCAACTGTTAATTAGTTTTAGTAACAACTTCAAATGCTTGCTAGAGTGAAATACAAAACAAAGGATGAACAAATGCATTCTTTGCCAACCAGAGCTATGTCTGTTTCTCAGGAGACATCCCTCCCTCCATGGCAAATTGATTGAGCACAGTTCTCATTATGCTCTGTTTGGAATCTGCCCAACTGACCAGTTTCGAATCTACTCCTCTGTAAAAATAAAGAGGATCACAGTACTATATTTGCCCAATAGAAAGTTCCAATTTTGCTTCCCCACCCATGGAATTCGAGGATCTGTCAGTTGTAGCAGGACCATTGTTTGGATACTTTCTCATCAGGTTCTGACACACTTCAGATTTCTTGGCTTCAGTGAGGCTGCTCTATCATGTGCCTTCAGACTTTGCCCATTATTTGGTGAGGGTGCTACCGTATTTTCCTCTCTAGTACCCGAGGGCTGTGCTGGTAATGCAGCTGTGTAAGAGGCCTTTATTTGCACATCAACCTTCCAGATCGCTTACTTTTATGATACAATTAGCCACCTCATTACCCTTTAAAAAAAGAAAGAAAGATGTACATCATGCCTCCGGATTTCTGGCCACTCCACATATAAGAATAGCAATAGAACAAGGGTATAACACACAAGAGTGTAGGTGTCTACCCCTCCAGCCACCCCAATGCCCCCATGCATCATATTATCATGAAAAAGAAATAAGCAGAACATCTAGTTTTGTTCCATACAGTATCAACCTTGTGTTTCCTCTTTCTGCTATTTATTAAAAATGAACAGTGAAAAAAAAAGGCAATATAGGTCATGAAAAAGAAACACCATATATTGTCTCTCTTGCATTCCCCCAAAGGCCAAACATGCCGACAGCCGACCCCAGAGGCAGTGTCCCCTCCTGGCTGTACTGACCCCGCGCCCCCTCTCCCTTCACCTCCCGCTGCACCCACAAAGCAGGGGAGGCTGCATGCCACCCACCTTCTCCTGAGTCCAGTCCGCTCTGTCTTCTCGCCCACCTACATGCTGCGGGAAGCCCGGCAGAGCCAAGCAGAGCGCCCAGGCCAAGCAGAAGAATGCCGCCGCCTTGCCATCTCGTCTCTCACTGGCCATGCCGTTGCAGGAGTAGCCCCCTCGGCTGCCGGTGAAGAAGGCTCGCTCGAGCCTCAGGAGGCGGCAGATTCAGGCATAGAGGCGGGCGCAACGGGCGCAGCGTTGGCGAGCAGGCGGGCGATGGGACGCCGGCGCTTCCCTCCTGCCTTCCTGAGGCGCTTTTTGGCTTCGCGTCCGGTGGGTTTCTGTCTTGCCTTGCCTACGTAACGCGGCGGGAGAGATGCTAATTCCCATCCCAATCAGTCCGTCTTTCCCTCAGGAGTGGGTGGGCGTTTTGTCCCTGGCACCACGTCAGCAGCATCAGGAGGACAACAGATGACTAATCCCGCCACTTTGGGCTGCAGCCAGAAGGACGGCTCCCCCCCCC
>JANHFR010004421.1:66458-78151 GCA_032468015.1 Mimophis mahfalensis
CGATGGTCTTAGGCAACCCCTGTGAAAGGGTTGTTTGACCCCCAAAGGGGTCCCGACCCACAGGTTGAGAACCACTGGCCTAACTTATCCCATGCATTTTACTAGTTTATATTTTCTATTTTTTTTAGTCAGATGCTTTACCAGGTATCCAGTCTTGCTTCTGGTTTAAAATATTATGCATCATTTTGTTTTTAAGGTGAATAATTTCTCTACTAAGAATATTACTTTGCTTAGAAAGGCCAAATCAGATTGAATTGTCTAACTTAACTATTATATATATAAAAAAGCTACGTTGGATTGAATGTAGTTAGTAGTTTGATGGGAGATAAACTCTAAAGAAAAGAAGTTACTTTGAAGGAAATTGTTGTCACAAATATATACGTCAGTATGGTCATCGGGAAATGAGTTTGTACTGCATTTTGAATATTGTTAATTTTCCATTAAGTTTTTTTCTCTTTGCAGGATTATCAAACTTGGCTTGATCTTCGGGAGTTTGAAACTCGCATTGGAGAGCGTTACATTACCCATGAGAGTGATGATGCTCGCTGGGAAGAACATGCATATGAGCACAATCTTGTATATCCCAAACATTTCATTATGGCTCCCAATCCAGATGATATGGAGGAAGATCCATGATTCATTGGAAAAAGTGTTTTAAGCAAGTTCTGATACTCTGGAACAATTGATGCTTTTGATTGTTCGGATGATTCAGTGTCTAAAGCTATGAAGGCAAGATCCTGCATCACACTTTGTGGATGGACATCTGGGAAACAGCTTTATCTTTCTAGTTTTTATGATTATCAATATCATCCAGCACTGAGTTAAAAGCCATGAAGTATTTCTGTAATATTGCCTTATTGGTACATCACAGAGATGTTACTGACAGCTTATGTACACAGAGACTTGATGTATGTGAATTTTCTTCTTTTTTTGTAATTTACACAATAACAATTTTTAACGTTTTCTAGTTCTTATCTATTTAGGCAAAGATACTATTTTCTGGTATTTAGGTAACATTTATAAGGAAGCTATAAAGAATCATGAACATATATGCCATGACCAAAGACTAGAAATAGGCAAAACTTTTCATTCTGAAATGTCCTAAGTACAAAACTTCATGAAACTTTGCAAACATCCTTTTCAAGTGCAAAAGTATTGTTCCGAATGGGAAGCAAGTAGTTTTGAATATTTTGGATATGTTTTGAGCAGTTTGAATAAGCTGTTTGAAAGAAAATCTGTTGCATGCCTCTTCCAAAAACATTTGATTAAAAAAAAAACCCTTTAACTGATTATTTGCAAGTGAACTGCATATACTTTGAAAATGTAAAAGTGATGGGAACCAATAATACTGTTCAGACCGTTTAAGATCTGAACATTGAGGCATATAATTCAGTAAAAGAGTTTGTTAAGCTATGGGAATGCAGAATAGTAATATTACCTGAATACCATACTGTATACATTGTGCAAATTACTGCAACTTAAGTTGAAGTTCTGACAATATGTTCTCATCTCTGCATATATCTTTTTATTTTAAATTGCAAGATTCATTGGCCATTTTATTACCTAGGCATTCCAAAATAAAAATGCTTTTGTTACTTTTCTATCTTTCTAGCAGGTTTGTAGTTACTTTGAGTTCAATTCTCTAATATTAGATGCTAGAAAAATAGATAATTGAAGCATTAATATGAGAAAACATCAGAACATAATGCAATTATTTAATATGAAAAGAATATCATTTCCTTTTAATATTTTTATATTGGTTTGTCTGTTAGCCAAACACTCCTATTTTCAGTTGTAACGTTTTTCTAATATCCCAATTTCAGATAGTTTATAATTGACAAACCTTTTTCAGGATGATGGAAAGTAAAATGCAGAACATTTTAACATCAATTCATTTTTATCCTCATCAGTAGTAACAGCCAGCATGAGTTCATGCAGAATGAAAAATAGTATTTTATTCATAGATTACTACTTATCACTTAATAATTAGTGATGGAAAAATGAGGGACTCTACTGAGAAAGATACACAGGTAAAGTCTTACTCAGAATTAAATCTCGAAAAACGTATTTCTTTTTTCTAGCTAATGAACTAATAATTTGCCAACTGCTACCTTTCCCATATTAGATGTTAGAGTCAGAGCTGGAAAAGAAATCCACTGCAAAGATGGGGATGATAAATATATCTTGCTGACTCCAGTGACTGAAAGGAACTATTCAGAAGTACAAGATATGCTGGAAGTTGACATGGAATAGTTGAAAGTATTCTCTCCTAGATTGAAAATACTCGAGCAAGCTAAATCACGGCCTAATCTCTACTAGAACTGAATGTACCTGTTTTTCCCTGACTTTTTATAAATTTGTGCCAAAAGAGAATCATAGATGTTCCCAGTGCCATTCATTAACAGGGCTACTGTATATGTCTCCTTAGAAATATATCCCACTGAGTTCAATGGGACTTACTTCCAAGTGAGTATGTAGAGTTGAATAGCTATAATTTAAATAGTTGCAAGTCACTTCTAGAGAATGTATTGTACTTCATGTTATGCCTCTTAGGTTATTCTTTTGTTTTCAGGATAACAATGTTATATAGCAGTAGAACAAGCATACAAATGTTATTGGGGCCAAAGAAAAAAATAACTGGAATGTTTCTGTTCTATAAAGCTGTTACACATACTCTTAACAATAAAATTGCATAGCTAGCATTCTTAAACTGTTCCTTTGAATGCCTAAATTACTGCATCAAAGCTTTAAATTGGCATCTGTTCCAGATGAATTTGTATCCAGAATTGCATTATTTCTTTTTGAGGTAAGTTGCATTCATCGAAAAATAGTGCTCTATTGATTCTAGAAAATACTTTAGTAAAACCTTTAGTCTCAAAAGACACTGTCAAGTACTTTTTATATTTTTATATATCTCATTGTTTGTAAATAGCCTCTAAGCTTGAAATAAATTTTATTTCCCTACTGTGTTTTTTTCTATTCATAAAAATAGAATTTTTTTTCCTATTTTTGCGGTAGATCATCTGAAATATATTAGCATGATTAATATTACAATATTGTCAAGTTAGTTTGAATCTGTTATGTGAAATTTGGTCCAGTTTGAGATCTTTTCTTAAGCTTACTAAGATGCACTATTGAAGTGAAATATGAGACAACAGCCAGTGTTTTTAATGATATACTTGGCAATAGCTTGCAGTAAGCTTGAGTTGCAACCTTTTTGAATAGTCTCTGTTTATCCAAGTCATGTTGGATGTTTTATTATTATAAGCATGATATAATAGTTGTGGAATTTAGGAAGGATTCCTCAGAAATTAGGACAGGCTGCTTTTGTTAAAAAGCTTATACTGTTTATATTGTTTTCTGTTCTTCATTTTTCTGAAACGAATTACACACCATATTAACACATTAACCATTTATTAAAACAATAGTACGCACAGCTGCATTTACAAATGAAAAGGAGCTTGTGCTGATACTCAGTTTGTACTCGCTCTGTTTTCTGAAGACAACCTGTATATCGCTAGTAGCCATATACAGGTAATCCTTCTCTTATTACAATCGGAACTGGAATTTCTGTTGCTAAGTGTTGCAGTCATAAAGCATAGCCACATCACTTAGTGATGGCAACTCCCTGCAGTCCTGGTTGTTGTTTTCTGAATCTTTGGCTGTCAGTGGGGAAGCCATCAGGAAGTTGCAAGCCCCAGGTTGGCAGGCAGCTACTGCTAGGTTGAGAAAGGAATGAGGGTGTGTGTGAGAGAGCAGTGAAATTACTTATCCCACAAATTTGGAAATTCTTGGGGATTAAAGAGCAAACTTTAATTATGAAATCCTTTCACAGTACAGTATTGTACATTTTTCTATCTAAAACTCCTCCCCCCTTTCAGCAACATTAATTTGTTTTTAATTTTACCATATCAATGATTCCCTATATTGGCTACATGTTACAGGAGTAGGATTGAAATCTTCAAGAGTTAGAGAGTAATTCAACTGTCTTCCTGATAGATCTAAATATAGATCCTTAGGAAAATCTAGATGTTAATCAGAATGCATATTCTGATTTGGGGTTCATTTCCACAAAAGTTCTCCAAAACCAGCAATAGGTGATGAAAGTGAATTATCTGGCTTAAGTCTGTAATGAGGTAAAAGGGCAAAAAAATAAAAGCGTTCTCCCATTTTATCCATGAGCATTTGATAACCTTGAAGCAGATGATCTTGAGTGACAGCATCATCAGCATTCTGCAGTAGAACCTACATAAAAAGAAGAGATTATTTTCCCATCCCAAAATTCATTCCTCTCCTTCCCAATATGTATATATCATGTAGTTTAAGGTATCAGTTCTGTCTGTTGAGTAAATGCAAGAGTCAAAAGCAGTGATTTAAAAAGATCAAAGAACTTTTGATTTCTTTGGTTTTCTTGAACAAAAGAAACATAGTGGTTAAGATAGAAACATAGCTTCAATCCACCTCCAACCCTGAAAATCCTGTCTTTTTGTAAGGGCCTAAAGAGGTGGCTCTGACAGTTGGCTTGGGATCCCTGTGGGGGCACAGCACAATGGAGGTGGTTGATGGAGTAATAACAGATCCCCACCTCCCCACCACTCTGCCAGTGCCCTCTCCATGTGTCCTTGGTTTTAATGTCTGTTTTTAACTGTAGATGCAACTGTAAGCTGCCGTGTGTGCGTGCGTGTGTGCGTGTGTGTGTGTAGCCCAGTTTACCTCATAGGATTTTTGTTGGGATAAAATGAGAGGGTTTCCCTATCTAAGTTGCTTTCAGCTCATAATTAATGAATACATTAATTACAACTTTAGCTCTCACCTGCAATCTAACATCAATGCCCATATTTTTCAAAAATTCCTTTTGCTTTAAAGGTCCCAAAGTGGCTACACTTTTCTGTACCATTCTTCGCAAGTAGCTGAAATCTACATCAGCAGTGAGATCTGCAGATCCTGGTGACAGTAATACATCATGAAGTTTGTGACCACGGAATCCCTGAAAATAGAAAATAAATAAGACAAGTTCACCTGTGTGCTTTGTTAGGTGGTCAATTTTATTTTTGAAGGTGAGAGTCCTGATTATTGCTACCCTATTTGTCATGGAATTAGGATTCTTGCATTGTATCTTTTAAAAAGAATGAATTATTTTCCAGACATTTTAAAGGGTGAAATAAAATACAGAAAGTTAGTCAACTCCCTATTTGATTCTGACTTCTCTAAAAAGGAAGTAGGTACCTAGGCAATTGTGAAGATCTGGAATTTAGCTTGAATTTGAGGAAGCAAAGGGACTATTCAGTATGCATTATTTCAAATATTTAGGGCCAGTGGATTGCATCCAAGGATAGTAAACTTGCCAATGGTTTCATGAAATTTTTATTAATTATATCTGAGAACTCTTGGACAACGTGAAGTAGCAGACAACTGAAGAGGTAATGACCCTCATGAGCAGGGGGCAGAGAAGAGCATCAATGGAAACAGACCAGCCAGCCTATACTGACCTGGGAAAATGTAAAATAAATTGCAAGTGATTACTGGATAACTGCTTGGAAACACAATACTCAGAAGCTACTATGGATTTGAAAGCCGCAAAGCAGGTTAATCTTACTTCGTTTTCTGATTAGTAATTCCTTCTTGTGGTTGTTGCGTGAAGTATCTTGATTTCAGCAAAGTATCTGACAAACTATCCTTGACATTGTTAAATAGTAGTTATGTCTGTCTTGATGATGTGTCTATAAAATGAATCTAAGGCTGGCTCAATAATCATAGTCTAAGAAGCTAATCGATTCATACAGAATGAAGTATCAAGCAGCTCAAATGAGTGGGTAAGTTCTTCAAAGACATGGATGAAATACAGATATAAACTTCACTGGCCTATTGGAACCGCAGTCATAAAACACAATTCACAGTACTGGAGATATGGGGAGAGAGCTACAGAATTTATATCAAATCATATTTCAAATCCTGCTTTTATAAAGTGAGAAGTTTTAAACTAGCCTTTTCCATACATTCAGGCATGTCTATTGGAGACAAATGTTTACATTTTTCCCCCTATTCCTGCTTTCCTCCTAGATAGCTCTCACAGGCTGGGCTGGCAACCTTTCACAGTCAGAGCCCTAACACCAGGCTTTAAATGAGAGGCCACAAGATTCAGTCCTAGGGATGTACTCTCCCTATACAGGAAGAGGGGAAATAATGCTTATCAAATCTGCAGTTGACACATTACTGGGTACAACAGCCAGGACTCTTGAAGATAGAATTAACATTCAAAAATGGGCTAAAAATAATGGCATGAAACTTAACAGACAAATGCAAAAGTATGCAGTTAAGAAACAGGAAAAAATACAGAGGCATACGAAGGGGAATATCTGGATTGGGAACAATATGCGTAAAAATCATCTTAAAATTGCCACTGATCACAAGCTGAATAGAATCAGCAATGTGCTAGAGCTGCCAAAAAAGCAAACTGAAGAATAGTTTCTAAATTATGGGCAATACTACGGTAATTCCACTGTATCTTGCATTGTATTCTTCATCTCAGTTCTGGCTGCATTACTTTATGAAAGATTCAGGAATTGCAACACATACAACAAAAGGCAATAGGAATAGGTAGGGATGGATGCTGAAATTCCTAAGGAGAAATTGAGGGATTTGACTATGTTTAGTCATATGAAAAAAATAGGGTGATGACAAGGCATTCTTTGAGTACTAGAAGAGGTAGTACATAGGGAAAAAAAAGCACAACAGTTCATCTCCGTTATCCCAGAATAGCAAAAACTAGTGATAAGAGCAGTTTTACATGGAACCAATTAAGAAAGAAGTGGTTAATTGCCTTTAACTGGATGAATTTATGAAGAGGTTGGATGTTATCTGCTGTGGTTACACTAGTGTTTTGTACTAAGCGCAAGTTTACAGGTGATGGCATAAATGGCCCCTTCGAAATCAATGATTTTTATTTTAAAAGGATTTAATGTTTCATTCAATATAAACAACTTATACTAGAATGCAATAAATCTGAGTATTTGCAGGCAGGAATAGAAAGTTCTGCCAGTTTGTCTCTCTTCCTCTTTCTACCACCCAACTGAAACCCACATATTCCAAATACAATGAAGTTATAGGAATCAACTTACTCGGAAAGTATCAGTTTTGGTTCCATCATGACCATAATCTATAATCAGTGCTGCTCCTCCATTGTTTTCAACATTAGAAGCGAGCTTCTGGATGATGATACCAGCATCAGGACATACTTCCACATGATCTCTGGATTCTTGATCCTAATATAAAATTTAAGTTGAAATGATCCATAATACCATGCTGCAATATACAGCTTGTACAAAGGACAGTGATTTTTGAAGTACTATTCTCCTTGCTAAGCACCACATTTATAAGGGGAACGGGAGTGTTCTGTTAAAACTCTACTGTTCCCTTATAAATGTGGTACTGAACTTCAATTTCTAGACAGCTTTAGAAGATATATAGCAAAAAATTAATTACATAAATACTGTCTTAGTAAGAGATTCCTGAAAGTCATACTGTATAAAGAAGTTGAATCTGATGCATATGTTGACTAAACTAGAATATATGACATCAGTTTTAATTTAATTGTGGTATTATTAAACATTTTGATTAAATCAAGATGACGAGCTTAATGTTTTGCTGTGAAGTAAATAGACCATTACTGCATTTCTAAAAACAAAACAAAAATAAATATTGCACATTTAGTTCTCTTTGGCATAGCTTTTCCATATTACAAGAAATGCATAAAACAGCAGCTGAAAAGAATTTATAACAGTTATGATTGCTTCAGCTAAATGCATTTTAAAAATGATGATCTTCAACCATTACAGAATTGCAATACAATTTCAAAAGAAAAACCCACCAGATTATGTAACCTAGAAATATATTTAAAACAATCAGAATTTTACATGTATGAAGGATTTTGAGGCAGGAGTGGCAGATGGTGCAAGGACAAATCGCAGCTTATCAGAAGCTTCTGGATCAATATCAACCAACAACTCACGCCACCCATTTTCTGTTTTCTGTTAATTGAAAAGGCAAAATAGAATACTATGGGTTCATCAGATAAGTATACTGATTGTCAGTTCTGATTAGGCTAGTTTAAAACATGAATCTTGGCCTTAAAAACTAATAATTTTTAATTCTGGTATTAAGTAAAACATTTTAAAGACTAACATTGGAAGTTTTTCATTTAGCAACTTACACAATGAAGTGTATCCCCAGCTCAATATTTAGATTAATAATAAAGCTTCAAACACAAATTTAAGTTTAATTATACAGTTAGAAATATTTTTTTGCTTTTAAATATGCCTATATGCATATAAAAGCAGCATCTCTGAAGTGGATTGTAGACCATGAAAAAGAAGCAAAATCTATCTCAGTGTAGACATTTCTTTCAGAATTTTGTTGCAAAGACTTGCTGAAGCACAAAAGCTGCATTAGTTATGACTGCTATCTGCATACACAATCCTGCGATTTCAGAACTAAATTCTAAGTCTTGGAGCATTTGTTAGTGGACTGTACACCTAGTAGGGCATACATCTAGTAGGGCATACATCTAGTAAGGCATGATCACCCATGACTACAGAATATGTGCCAATACTGTAGTTATAAGTTTATATATTTCATATTATATAAAAACTCCAGTTTCTTATATATGAAAGAATATATAATTAAAAAGTTCTCAATGATGAGATGACTTTTTTCTGATTTGCAAATAATGTTACATTAATACATTCCTCATAGAATTTATTGTAATAGATATCCTAAGGTAAAAAAAATCTATATTACTGTGGCCACTATTTCTACCATACCTCAGCAAATATTATAAAAACATTGAACAATTTTTAATCCAAATCTTATGGTAGTATGTGATCATACCTGAAATTTATGAATAGGCAGAGCATCAAGAAATTCATGTGCTAAATAAAAACTGTTGCCTAGGTAGAGGGGGAAAAAGATCAGTCAAAAATAAAAATGCCTCAATTTTTATAATATACAGCCAAAATCTTTATTAGGAATTATTTTTATGAATGGCCCATTTCAGCTAGATCATCAGTCAAAATTTATGATTTTAATCTACTCAATTATATTTCAATATATGTTACAGGAGTAACTGCTTTTATTTTACTTTTCAAGAAAACTGCATGGACAAACGAGAAACAATGGCTATTATTGTCGGAGAGAACCTTTCTATCTAGATGGTTACTATGAGTCGATACCTATTTAAAACCTTAATGGATCAAGGATTCTTGGTTAATTTGGTTATATACAACAACAAAACAAACTTGATAGAATGCAAATGTATAAAAATCCAAAAGGATGCCATAGGCTTAACATTTCCTGAAATAAATACAAAATGAGGGTCTACTGCAAAACTATGTTTACAGACATAAGCAATGGACTTTTTCAAGGGTTTATTCAAAATTGGTTTAATCATAAAAATCCAAATTTTTTTGATATTTTGAAAGAAATATTTTCATGCTCATTAAGGCTGAACCATAGCTACATGCACCTTATCTCTAGATTATCTCCCTCCATTGCAAAATTTATCTTAATTTTAATGAATTATTGCCTAATAAATAGTTCTTAGTCTCAACTGCTGACTGAAAAGCAATAAATAGTTCTTACCTTCTGGCACTTCATTCAAGTTTCTATACCAGAAAATTGGTATTCCAGTCTTAGTAATTCCATGCATGTAAGCACTGGAGTTTTCTGGCAACTCTACTTTTTCTTTTGTCAGCACTGATGCCTGCATCTCACTTAATTTTGGACTGACTTCCACCAAATGAATGGAAATTTCACAGTTAGCAAGTATGGAGCTCAGCTGAGTAAAAACCTATGAGCACAGAGAATTACTGTTACAGCTTTTATCTAATGACTGTTCATTCACCCACCCAAAACTGGATATGGAAACAAGAAGAATCCAACATATTTATTTGGTTGGATAAATCTAATATTTTTCAAAGTCATTTGCTTCCCTCATTACCTGGTTATAATTAAATATTTATTTTTGTCCTTTTCCTCTTCTGTTTTCAAGTTTTGCCTATTCTTGCAAAGGTAGCACAATATGCTAAATACCACATTAGCCCCAGTGTCCCACTCTACACCAGTTCTATATCACTGATAAATAAGATCGCATACAATAGTTTGGCATTTCTACAAACTGATTTGGGTGGAGCAGTGGTTAAAGTGCAGTACTGCAGGCAAACTCTGCCCACAGCCTGGAATTTGATCCTGAAAGGGCTCAAGGTTGATTCAGCCTTCCATCGTTCCAAGGTTGGAAAAATGAGGACCCAGATTACTGGGGGCAAAATGTAAGTAAAGCTGCTACATTGTAAACTGCTCAGAGTTGCTAAAATTCTACTGCTATTTTGTATTCAAAAGAAATAAATAAAAACAAGTCATTAACATATAGCTAAGTACAAGACTGACACTTAAAACAAACAAACAGTTGGCAGTTGGAACAAATAGATAATGAACTTGACAATAGTATTAGAAGACACTTTTACTTTGGTTTCTGCTTTTCTGTTATTTAACGAGACAAAATATTAAAGTAAATTTAAGTACCAAAGGTATATAAGGTAAGAGCTTACAAAACATGCACATTAAGAAAACAGTCTTCAACAATGCATACAAATTTGTGGGTGCATGAAAGCATGTTTATATTTTTGTGCAAGCTTGAACAATTGTAAACTGATGTAGAACTGGAAAGAATGAACTTAAATTTGAAAAATAATGTCACAGAAAATAAATTGAGCAAATTTGTTCATCATTACCCAGTATAATACATAAAAAGGCTGTTTTACTTACCCTTAAAATATCATCTATAAGACTACCTCTACCTGGGCCCAGTTCCACCAACTGAAATTTTGGAGATTTTCCTGTAGCCATCCATTCACTAACAAACCAAATACCTATTAACTGAAGAAAAAAAATAAACTTTTTAAATTGCAAAACTGGACTTATTTATAAACTAAGTGATAAATGTGTGTATATATAATATATAAAATTACAGGGAGAGTTAAAAAAGCCCACATATTTTGCACATGACATTATTTCAATCATAGTGAAATTAATGGGAGTTAAATGGTTTAACTTTAGCATTGGGTGGACCCAAGGAAACATACTAGATCACCAGTTCTAATACTGGAAATAATGTTCAACTGATGGAGGAATTTTGTTTCTATCTCCCTGATTATCTTTGTTGTGTCTCTCTTCCAAGTTCTAGAAATATTTCTTTAGTGTAGCTGAACCCTAAAACTGGCATAATGGTATATGACCAAAACAGAATTTAGTGGAATTGTGATTTCTAAACTATTTCTATTTGCATAGCTTAAAACCACATTTTCCTTTATTTATTTATTTTATTTATTAAAGAAAGATTATACTTTTCACATACTACCTAACAATATAACTAAATTTTCCTGAGTAGGATTCCTTCTATATTTTTTTTACCATTTTTTACCAAATTCTAAATTAATTAGAAAATATTGGTTACAAAACACAATGTCTCGAGAATTGTTAAAAACCATTGGAGCCCAGAAACAAATTTTAGTCTTTAGATTTTATTTCATTTTTATACCGCCCTGCTCCCGAAGAACTCAGGGTGGTGTACAGCCAGAATAAAACACATATAAATACAAAAATTAAAACAATATTAAACATATATTATAGAATTGGCCGAA
>JANHFR010004424.1:121641-134619 GCA_032468015.1 Mimophis mahfalensis
CTTGGGAACAGCAGTGGAAGCAAGAGCAGAAAAACTTTAAGATATATGCTTATAATATAAATAGAACAAGCAAACAAATGAAACACTTTTATTCTATCAATGTAAATTGCTTCCCTACCCAGGAGTCCACTCTGTTGAATACCGTGGAAGGAAGACCTACAAGATTGCTCACAATTGATAGCCTAAGTGAATGCTTTGGATCTAAATAAATATTCTCAGAAATGTACATATCTGGAAGACCCTCAAATACCTGGGGTTTATTTATGGATCTAATCCACTGTGCCTATATAGGTATAATCTTAAAAATTACAGGGCTGAGATGCACTGAGATGTACAATGATGCAATTGTATTAGAGATAAATTTTCAGTGGTCTTATTGGCCATAGTTTGTATTGAAGCCATTACCGAGCTGCTATATTTGTTATATTGTTTTTATTCCATTGCTAGGGATTGTTAGCTGCCCAGAGTCATGGATTGGAAATAGGCAGCTATCTAAATTCAACAAACAAACAAACAATCTTTCAAGACCTCTGACTCCCCTCGAAAATATAGCCATGATGTATCACAGCTTCTCCAACTGCAGACATCAAGACTCAGCCAATTTGGTCTAGTGGTTAAGGCACCAGGCTAGAGACTGAGAGCCAGTGAGTTCTAGTGCCAACTTAGCCATAAAAGCCAGCTGGGTGACTTTCAGCCAGGCACTCTCAGCCCAACCCAACTCATAGGGTTATTGTTGTGAGGGAAATAGGAGGAGGGAAGGTGTATGTTTGCTGCCTGGAGTTACTTATAAAAATAATAAAAGTGGGGTGTAAATGAATAAATACTATATATTGTACAAGTAGGGGCAGTGGCAAGGCTATGGCGTTTGCAGGGAACTATCAGTCAGCCAATACTTCTGCTTTTTGCCCAATAATATCCCAGAGAAAACCATCAGGCAAATAGTAGTAAAATGAGAAACTCATTCTAATTCTGTACCTAAGTATTCCTCTCTCTTCCAATTTTTTTTTATTTTATTTTTTTTTTATAATAGGCAACAGCTAATGTTTCTGTAAAGTATTTCCAACTTCTTTCAACCTTGTTACTGATATGGTGATCCTTCTGTGTTGGAATCTTTTGTTTGTTTGTTTATTGTTTATTTATTTAAACTTATTTGCCACCCATGGCAAACCCATTGCTATTATGCCATAAACAGGATTGCTGTTTCAGAAAAGCAGGGTGAGCCAATAAGAATAAACCACCTTTGAAACACAAGACAGACATTGGCTAAGGGGGTCCTTTATTGATAACCATTGTTTTAAATACAAGTTTGTTCCTGGTGGTTTCATTCTGGTGCAAGGATGATTTAGGAGTTATCACAATGGCAAGGATCTGGTTACCGCATCAGAGATCAGCCGAGGAGTCAGTCATGGGTGAGTAATTCTATTCATTTATGTTATGCTAAAGCCAGCTTCTGTTCCATTATTTTGTTCTTGGGATTTTTAGTAATATTTAGGGTGGTCTACTCTATTATGATGTGGCAAAGAGTATTATTATGGCTACTGTATTCTATTACACATATATTCACTCACTCTACATTCTTCTAGCTGGACTCCCAACTCTGCTTTCCTCCTGAAGTTTTTCCTCTAGGGCTAAATTATATGTGGGACATGATACTAGAGCTAGTTTGGTGTATTGGTCAAGCTGCTGGCCTAGAAACCAGGAGACTATGAGTTCTAGCTTCCCCTAGTCATGAAAGCCCTTGAGTGACTTTGGACCAGTCACCCTTTCTCAGCCAGTCTACTTTACAAGGTCATTGTTGTAGGAAAAATAGGAAGGAAGAGCATTAAGTATGTTTGCTGAGTTGAGTTGAGTTGAGTTGAGTTAAGTTGAATTGAATTGAATATACAGTACATACATAGATACACATACATGCAGAGAGGGAGAGGGAGGCAGGGAGAGAGGAGGGAGACAGGTGGGGAAAGAGAAAGAGATGAGATAAGAACATATAGGGAGGCTATCAGCTACTCACTGAAAGAAAAGTTACTTGTAACTTGAGGAATAGATCTCTCTACTTTCATCTGGAAAGATTATTCCCAATTAAATGGAATTCATGGGCCTACAATGCAGTTCCAGCCAGCTGGCCAACAGTGAAGGCTGCTGAGAATTGTGGTTTGGTGACATCTGTAAAGTTTTGGCCCCTTATTTTAAACCCCGTTATGTTTTGGGGCAAGGGTAGGTTGGTAGATGGAACTTGGGGATGCAACCCATATCTCCTTTGAATGGGTGTGCAGTGTAGAAAAAGGGGTGGGGCTTGCATTGTGATGTTCTGCCTGTCCTCTTGTCAACTTCATCAGAAAAGGCCTCAAGAGATATCCCAACGTTTCTTTGTAAAGCGACATTATATTTATTTATAATTTTATATGTTGTCTTCCTGTGGGAGCTCTTTCCGCCTTGTATTTAAATCTTCAGAACATCTGAAACTTCATTAGTTGTTCCAAGACACTAAAGAGTTACTAGTCAACAGTAGATTGCATTGCTATTTTATTTATGTCACTTGTTCCTTTTATTCAGTAAATGTTCATTTCCTTTGGCAGGTCAGTTTTAATGTATTTGTTCAGGCAATGTCTTCCCATGTTGCCTTTACCATGTGTGGAGTAGTGAATATCTTGGTTATTTAGGAGACATCAGCAATCAGCTGAGCTCCATGAGCATAAGGCAATTGTCTGCAGTGTCCAGGATGCCATTAAGAGTAGTTTTGTCTTTTCCACCCAGTATTCCTTGTGGTAGGGTATGAAAGGTGGGCTGTAGCTGTGAAGGTGAGCAAGAGCCAAATCCTTTTAATTTATATCTAGCTTTCTCCTTGAACATCCCTTGATATCTCACTTCCATTGGCTTTATTTTGCCTCTATATGATACACCAGTGGCCACTTGGTGCCAACTCTGCTCATGTCACAATCTAATTCAAAACAGTTCCATCTCTCCAGATTTGTTCTCTGGCATAAGAGCCTTGGTGGGGAGCCTTGAGAGGAACTCTATACAACTACCAGTTCACCAAACCTGTTGAATTACTATCTATCCATTCACAAGTTTATTTATTTGTTTATTTATTTATTTATTCATTCATTCATTTGTTTGTTTGTTGTTTAATTGATTGATTTATACCCACCCTTCTCCCGTAGGACTCAGGATGGCTTACAGTCCTAAATTTAAAAACATTAAAAAAATTAAATACAAAAATTAAAACAAGATTAAACCAATCATTAGGACCCAACACAGTTCCCCAAATAAATTCTCCTGTCTATTACTGGTAACAAACGGGGCTTGTAAAATAAGCTGAATCTATGATAGATAGATTCAGAGATGTGACAATGAAACCCTATACATTGTTATAGTATTGTCGTCGTCATCATCATTAATTTATGAGTAAGTAAAACATTGCAAGATAACCAATTTTCTCATTGTGAAAATGCAATAACATCAGTTGCTTTGCTTCCAAGTATCTTGTAATCTATGAATGATGTAAGCACATGTCACATGCATCTCAGATTCATTAATTGATTATTATGTGCCATCAAGTTATTGTCAACTCTCTGACCACATATCTTCCATGATGGTCAGATAGATATTTCCAATTTATTTTCATTAAAAAGATACATGACTATTATCTTTTTATCGGGGAAAGATAACATGTATATAGAACTGGGAAGCCATTCATTTTTGTTTGTAATTCATTACAGAAAGGACCTTAAGAAATATCAAAAGTGAGTGGTAGAGCAACCAGAGAAGACAAGAGGTGGTATCTGAAATTTTTTCTCTCTGGGTCATGGTTGGTATAGTTTCCTCAGGGATTAGCACAGGGGTGTCCAATCTTGGAAACTTTAAGACTTATGGACTTCAACTCCCAGAATTCGTCAGCCAGGTTTGGACACCCCTGGATTAGCATCTAGCTAACCTAAAAAGGTTGTTACAAGGAAAATCCCACAGCTGTTGCCTGAGATGGGGAGATTGAAAAAACAACAACACTATCCTGGAAATGGGTGAAGGCATGCATCACTTTCATTCTGTTTCCATGAAAATTGTTTGGGCATGGCCATGAAGTTTCATCACCATGAGCTGAGTTTGACTTGAAAAGAATAACAATTTGATTCACCAGTTGGACAGAATATTTGTAGCTCAGGATTGAAATGTGGGGTCCTTGGTTCTCTCTGAGCTTGATGGTTTTCTTGCAGACGTTTCATTACCAAATTAGGTAACATCATCAAGGCACTGCTTATGTTACCTAGTGTGGTTAAAAAAAAAAAAACAGCTGTAAGAAAACCAACAAGTTCAGGGAGCACCAAGGACTCCACAGTTTGATTCACACATGATGCTAAACCAGTGTGGTTTGCTTGGTTTTTGCTTAGTGTGTTAGGTAAACCTAAGCATGATAGATGACTTTGTGTAAGGTATGAATCCAAACAATAACTATAGGTGAACTCAACAGATCATTATGAAAAGGAGCAATGGCTTACTGGGATGTGCTATCATTCATTGTTGCTTATAAAACAATGTTTATAGCCTTAGAAGTATCTGTTGTAAGGATTTGGGCATCAAGCCACAATTTAAAGCAGCTGTGATTTAGCATCACACAGGAAGTCAATAGTTTCTTTATTTCAGATTGCTTACTCTTTGCATTTGCTTTTATTTTATTTATTTATCAAATTTCTATATGGTCCATCATACTTGCACAACTCTAGGACGTATACAAATAAAATACCTAGAGAAATTATGGTTTAAAAAAATTCAGCATTCTTTAAACCTGGCCCTTTATCATTTTGCTACACATTTCTTGAAGTTGCATTCTTTAATTAAGAAAGGCGGTGTATATTAGATCTATATTGAGCACCACTTAGTGTTCGAACTAAGGGGTGCTTCAGTATCACTCCTGTGATTTATCTTCTCCAGGTTATCAAATGTAATGTGAGAATTCTGCTACTTTTAAGCTTTCCATATTGTAGCTGCATATTGTAGCTGACAATTGATGTAAAAGAAGTGAAGGGTTGTTTTTTTTTCCCTCAAGAAGAAAAAAACTGCCCATTGATATGACATGTTAAGATTTTAAGAGGAAGTACTTTGATGTCAGACTCTTTGAGGGAAAAAAAAATGTGGCAGGTTAGTGGCTAATGAAGCTAATTTGTTCATTAAACCAAAAGGCGAAACTCCAGCTCAGGCACGAAAGAGAGGAGTCAATAAGACAGAAACAAAAGAACCAATGACAAGCCAAAATACTTCATTCAGGCACTTTCCTCTATTCCTCCTTTCTTGAAATGGTGACTTCTTAATCCTGCAGGTTTTCTGATGCGCTCTTTAAAACGGGTGACGGATCCAACTGGGAGGATTTCCAGTTCTAGAAAGGAATTGTATCAAGTGTGCAATGAACAAAAGCTTTTTTTCCATCTTCATCAAGGACCACGGATGCCTCTTGGGGTTTAGGTAGCAACCTACCAGAGAATAGTGACATTCAAGAGGGAAGAATGGAAGACAGCAAGCTGAAAAACATTTTCAGGAAAGCTGCCTTCAGTCGTACGGTATACAGAACCCAAAGCCATTAAAAACAACAACAACAACAACAGTTGTAAATGTGCTGGCAAAAGAAATGGTAAAAAGCTGACAAAACCACAGGGAAAGAGTTCCTTTCAGTTTTGGTTATTTACAAATGGCAGGTGCTGGGATGACCTCTGAGCTTTCAGCCAATCCAGGTTTGCTATGACGCTGGCAGCCAGCCAAACCATCTAGTGGTCTGCTGGAGGGGAGGTGGACATCAGAGGAAAAATTGTGATGTCTGGATGGGAAGCAAATCTGTTAAAACTGTGGTCCCTATAAGAAAGGTAGCAACCATTTCGATCCCTTTACCAAACAGACAAGACTAATTTTGTCCTTCACAGGGGAGTCTGCAGGGTTTGAAGTCAAGACAATGTCAGGGCATTGAAAAACCATGTAGAGCTTTGATAGGACCATCATAGACACTCTCCTGGCTTTAACCACATCTGGCAGACATCTCTGGTTGTTGTTGGTTTTTTTATATATGTTTTATTGATTTTTTTATATACATATAAAAGGTTTCATATCTATCTGAACGGCATGTTGTCTGGGCACAGTCCATTTTAAGTAGAGATACAACATTAATCATAACAGTAGTCATAGACATATCAATATTAATCACAAAATAGTAATACAATTAGTTTATCCCTCTTGTAAAATTTTCAATAATGTTTTTTCCTTATCTTTCTGGTTTTTTTATATTCTACGCTCTGTTTTTTCTCTCTATCTTTTTTTTTTTTTTTTAAAGAATTCCATTTATATGCCGCCCTTCTCTGGAGACTCAGGGCGGCTTACAATTTTTATAGCAATAGCCTTCATTCTTTTGTATATGCCCCCCCCGCAAGCAGTGTTTTACAAAGTCAGCTTATTGCCCCCAACAATCTGGGTCCTCAGTTTATCTACCTCAGAAGGATGGAAGGCTGAGTCAACCTTGAGCCTGGTGAGATTTGAACTCACCCTAATTGCAGGCAGCTGGCAGCTAAGTACTATATAACAGCACTTTAGTCCGCTGCACCACCAAGGCTCCTACTGTTAGTTAACCATTGGTAAAACAAATCTCTGGTTGTTGAAAACATTGCCGACATTGAATTGTATTAGGCATTGTATAAGCAGGGGTGGCAATGAAGGAATAGGGACCAGAGACCTGGATTCAGAAAGCCAGCCTGGTCTAGTGATTAAGGCACCAGGCTAGGAAGTAGGAAACCATAAGTCCAAGTCTGGCATTAGCCTTGAAAACTAGCTGGGTGACTATGGGCCAGTCATTCTCACTCAACTCATTTCACCGGCTTTGTTTGTTTACTAGTTTGTTTGTTTATTCAATTTCTGTCATCGTCATCTCAGTTAATGACTCTGGGCAGTTTAACTGGACCGTTATGTGTGGATCTGGTCTTTTGCTCTTGAAATTAGCAGAGCCATTCCAAGACATTGGATTGTGAGCACAATAATTTGAGGGGCTCCTACAAAGGGGAGGGTGTCAACCCATTTTCCAAAGCACCAAAAGGCAAGGCAAGAAACAATTAATGGAAACTAACCAAGGAGAAAAGCAACCTAGAATAAGGAGAAAATTCTTACTGGTGAGAGCAATCAACCAGTAGAATAGCTTTCCTTCAGAAGTGGTGGGTACTTTATCACCAGAGACTTTCAAAATGAGACTGGGCAACCATTTGTCTGAAATTGTATAGGGTCTCTTGCTTGAGCAGGGGGTTGGACTAAAAGACCTTCAAGGTCCCTTCCAACTCTATTGTTTATTATTTATTTATTTATTTATTTTATTAATTTGATTTATATGCCACCCTTCTCCCAAAGGACTCATATTATTCTATGTTCTAAATAAACATACCCAATCAATGTGTTCTACTGAACTCACTGAACGGAATTTGGGTGACTCTAACAGGGACAAAGGCAGAACTGGGACCTCTTGCAGTTGGCATCATTTACATAATAATCACACCATGTTTTCTGGGGTTGATATCCAATCTATCTATAATGTCCTTAATTGCATGCAGCCTTAATACTCCTGGCATGGAGAAGGCTACATGCATTTTTGTGTGTAAATGAATGGATCGCTCCTTCTCAAGTCAAATAAAAGATTCAAAGAATGCTGTGGGTGTGACTCAAGAATGGAGTGGCAGCTAGTAGGAAGATGATGGACACTTTTCTGGATTCTGATTGGCACTTTTAATAAAGGCAGAGGGCTAAATGTGTACTTTCATTCTGAAGCTTTGGAAGGAAAGGAAGCCACCCACAATGCCCCTTAGATTTCAATCTTATTATATATACTTACCTGGAAGAAAGCTCCACTGAGATCAAACTTCTGTGCCACGAAGAAAGCATTGTTTTGTTAGGAATTTGACTCTGCAGCACCATCTTTTGTAAAAGGAAAAAAAAACCCTAAAATTAAAATTGACAAAGGGCATGGGTGGGGACTTTAAATATACTGTATATCCAACAATGCTTAACAATAACAAATACTTTGTATATTCAACAATACTGAACCATTGCTATTATATTACTTCTAGCTTGTGCTAAGCATAACTGGATTTCCAGCCAACAGTGAAAATAAATAGGTTTGTTTGACTGAACCTTTAATTATTAACTGTATAAAAATAACTGATACAATTATGTATTAATTAACATTATAGAGAATTAGTATTTACATTTAATAACTTTAATTATTCTCTTTTGGTTCTAACTGCCTCCTATTGGAATATAACGTTTACATGGTTTAGATGTTTTGATGTTTTTAATTGTACACCATCCAGAATTGCTTCATGAGACAGTTGGTCTCTCAATTGGATAAAGAAAGAAATAAACCTGCCCAATTTTAATTATTTGGATTGAAAGCCACTTACCATAACTGGATTGTGCCTGAAGTTTCTCACTTTAAACCTACTCCTCCTCTTGCACTTCTTTCAGGCTGTCACATATATTGTCTCAGCCCCAACACAAGTCCAAATATGGTTTTTGACCCCATTAAAAAGTACAACTAGAAAGAGGCTCCCTAAAGTGCTTTGCGATCCCGGTTTGAGGGCCAGACGCAAACTGAAGCTTGCTGGTTGAGATGTAATCAGAAACTGTTTTACCAAAACCAGAGAAATAACTTTTTTGTGTGTGCCTCTAAGGGAAGAGGAAGGCAGAAATAATACCACGAAGGTTATCTTGTAATTGCAAGACTCTTTCCAGTGTCATCTTTCTAGGGGGAAGAAAAAAACCCAAGTGGTTCAACCTCGTGTCATACCAGGCTTTTGTTTTGCCACCCTTCCTGATGGTTTTCATTCCCCTGATGACACCGTTTCTTTCAGTCTCCTTAAAATGGGGGTTTTCTGAACTCATTTTCAGGATTGTGCCTAGACGGCCGAGCAAAATATCAGGAAGAGAAAAGAAAACACGATTTGTTTTTTTTCAATGCATATTTTCAATTGAAGCGTCCCTGCAAAATATTGTCACTCGGATTAAACTGCTGCTTTGCAGAAAGGGGTGCAGGTACAGTAGTTGATAAAACAGGCAGAATGAAAAGAATAGTTATATTAAACACACACACACACAGACACACACACACAGACACACACACACACACACACACACACCAAGCAACAATGCAGTTAACTGTCTCTGCTCTTAATACTGGAAAGGGCTCCCAAACATGGTGTTAGCAGGGAGTGCAGTCATGCTATTGCTGTGCCTTGTTGCCGTTCATTTACTTCTCCTGATCCTCTTACTAAAGAAAGGCAAAGCTATTGCAGGCAAGGCCCAAAGATGAAGAGATGTTTGTTAACAATCTAGAGTGCTGCCCATCTCCTTTCCTAACATACTGTATGCCAAGGCATCAGAAATCCATACCGCTGGCCTGTCATTACCTCAGGACAGCTTTTAGGGGACGAGTCTGCGAGCCGATTGCCTTAAAACTGCTCCCTTAAAGAGAGCTGGGCTGGGGTAGAGCAGAGAGGGAACTGCCCAAGGAAGGGTCAACTAAGCACCAACCTGTTGAAGAGTCCTCCCTTTGGGGAAGGGAGGAGTACAGTGGCCACGGACATGGCTACCTGGCAAGGCTACCTGTCAACCTGAGCTGTGGGGGCTCAGCAAGGCAAAGTGGCTGGAGGCGGAGGCTGGATCTCCTCAACCAGCAGCTGCAGTGTGTGTCTGTGATGTTTGTGTGTCTGTGATGTTTGTGTCTGTGGTGTTTGTGTGTGTGTGAGAGAGAGAATATGCCTGCAAACACACACATACGCATACGCATATCAATAAAGGAGATTATTTGTAGCTCGTGGTTGAAATGAGGGGTCCCTGGTGCTCTCTGAGCTCGGTTGTTTACTTGCAGACCTTTCATTACCCAAACTAGGCAACATCATCAATGCTCTGACGATGTTATTTACTTTGGATAGTGAAACCTCTGCAAAAAAACACAATCAAGCTCAGAGAGCACCAAGGGTGTGTGTGTGCATCTGTGTGTGTGTAATATACTGTACATCATCTATATCATCTATAACTACAACATCTACAGCTACAGCTACAGCTACATAGAGTGTGTATGTGAGAGAGTGAACAGGCATGCAAACACATGCACGGACATAATATTATGTATTATTTTTTTGTTATTATTTGTGAACTGATCGGGCAACCTGAACAGAGAGGAAGCTTGTGGATAGAGACTAACAGAGGCATTGAGCCCTTTCCTCATGCATCTCAGTGTGGGTAAGATTTCGGAAAGAACCTGAATTGCCACCCACTCCTCTAATTCCTCCTCCCTATATGGGACTGCTGTAATAGGGCAGGTTTCAGACATTGCATTGAGTAATGATTCGCTTTAAGCACTGTCTGTTTAATAAGACACAGTAGCTAGACTCACACTGAGCCTAAATCAAAGTGCCACCATGGGGTATACAGATAAGCGAAGAGCCTGAGAGAAATGCAGTGCTTGGGTGTTCTTCCACAATTATTCAATTATGTCAACATCATCATCATCATCAAAACTACCATCTATTATAGTTTTTGTTAATTTGATTTGATTTTACTTACAAAATCATTTATGAGACAGTTCTCCGGATGTAGGAGAAGAAGGTCTGTGGAGTCTACTGTTTCCTAAATCATAATCATAAATAATAATAGTTGCTGCATCCCAAATCTCCAAACACGATATTCTGAATTTTGCCTCAGTATTGATTGTTTTGAGGCTAATCTTTTGTTCAGCATGCCTCTTTCAGCATTTTTTCCCCAGAAGGGATAGAACACTTAAGGAGGTAGGAAAAAGAGTATTTGTTCTTGAAGAATTTTTTTTTAAATTCAATTTATATGCCACCCTTCTCCAGAGACTCAGGGCGGCTTACAACCTTCTTGAAACAGATACATATGTTTCATAGCAATAGCCTTCATTCTTTGTATATACCTGCTTATTAGGGCAGTCACACACCACCTAAGCGGTGTTTTACAGTCAGCTTAATGCGCCCAACAATCTGGATCCTCAGTTTATCTACCTTGGAAGGATGGAAGGCTGAGTCAAACGTGAGCCTGGTGAGATTTGAACTCGCCTTAATTGCAGGCAGCTGGCAGCTAAATGCTACATAATAGCACTTTAGTCCGCTGCACCACCAAGGCTCTTGGAAATGGAAGTTCTTCCAGCTAAATGGGCAATAATACTACTCACTGTTTCCATAATCCTATCAATAAAGTACATTGCTCTGACAGTACCGAATCCAGAATAATGTTCCTTTTATCTCTTCCCTGTTTCACCCCAGTGGTGATGACAAATCAGTTTGCTGGGACCTCAAAACTTATACTGTATGTTCTCCTGGCCACGAGGGAAATATGTACCTTTCTAGATGCTCTGTTTCTGAAGCCAACCAGTTAATTGGATTTTATTACTCCTGTACTTGAGTCTCCTGAAACAGTGTGAGAAAATTAAGAAGCATCCTTAGCATCCTATGCTAAGAAAGGTATTTAAAGTAAAGGAGATGCTTTGAGAAGATGAAGGAGAAGATAAAAGGTGTCCAGTGATCAAAGCACCTTTATTCAGATGCTTTCATTTTATCATACTGATTGTATGGTTAGACTTATATAGCTTTTATTGATACATCCAGTTATATCTGAAGAAGCCAGTCCAGCACTCTGGACATCTTACTAGCATTATTCCAGAAGGAGGAAGAAAACAGCTGTCAAAATTGCCTTGGCTTCATTCTCACAAATCACTTGTCAAAAGATGACTTCCTCCTTCACCCCTTTTTGTTCATTCAGTCCAGTCCCCTTCAACAATTTTCTGGGAATGAAGATTGATATGGGTGTGGTAAAGAGGTCCAACTTGCTTCATGAGCCAAAACAAATTTATATTTGTTCTCTGTCTCTCTTGGATGACTCATGTGCCCCCATCCTTATTGTACCGAAAGAACACAACGGAGCTGAGCCCCGTACAAAATGAAATTCAAATTAAGTTTTCAAAATACAAACATCGTGTTATACATTGTATGAAAAAAAGAAAATCAGGAGATCAAAGGAAGTTAAGTCTGCTGTTCCAGGAAAATGCATTTCTTTAAATATCTCCACGATCACAGTGTGACTGAATGTCCTAGCATAACGCTATTTTTTAACATGTAAGTTAAAAGATTTTACTCTAAGGCAGCTCTGGTGACAAACAATTGATGATATGATTTCAAATGATAATCATTTTATGTGATGTGCTAGGAAAACAAAGTAGGCATGCACTCAGACAACCACAATCACATTTATAGTGTGCTGCTTTTAGGAAGTAATTTCTGACAGGTACTTCCTAAGCCATATTACAAACCATATTAACAGGTTTGTAAAATTATACTGACAAAAGAAAAGCATTTTTAGGAATGGTTTTAAATTTACCCCTTAAGTTTAATCCATTTCACATTATGCAAGCATTCCTCACTTACATCTGGGACTTTCTATAAATAAAGCCAGGTTGAACATTGTGCTAAGCTATGACATGACTTGGTTTGGATCCATGGCATGGTGGGATTGCAGTGAGGGATGTTAGTTTTTTTGTTCAATGCAATGTATGTGTTCTTTTCTCTTCTTGCAGTATTGTTTCTCAATCCCTCTCTCTGGTAATTGCCCTCCTTCTATACCAGGGGTGTCAAATTCACATCATCGTGGTGGTGTCATGTGATGTATCAGGACTTCTTTCCCCTTTGCTAAATGGGCGTGGGAGTGGCCAGCACATGATGCATCTGGCCCACAGGCCGGGAGTTTGACAGCCCTGTTCTAGACTATCTTGTATTTTTTAAGAGCAGTGGTGGTGCAGCGAGTAGAGCGCTGTATGTAGTACTTAGCTGCCAGCTGCCTGCAATTAGGCAGTTCAAATCCCACCAGGCTCAAGGTTGATTCAGCCTTCCATCCTTCCGAGGTGGGTAAAATGAGGACCCAGATTGTTGGGGGCAATGTGCTGACTCTGTAAACCAC
>JANHFR010004424.1:373393-384028 GCA_032468015.1 Mimophis mahfalensis
CCCTGTAAACCGCTCTGAGTCCCTAGGGAGAAGGGCGGTATAAAAATCTAATAAATAAATAAATAAATAAAATAAATAATACATCACAAAATGCTGCCATGACGACTGGAGTTTGACACTCCTGGTTTATGTGTTTATGACAACTCTCTCTAAATTCCAAAAAAGCCTAACCTGTTTCTTAATGTTTTCTTCTGTTGGCTTGTCCCCAGTCAGCAATTTGGGCCCTATTTCAGTCAGCTTTTGGAGACTTATCTTGCCGATGGACAGACAGAAATCCTTTTTCTAACATGCCACTTGGTAGACAAGGATTTTGGTCTTCTTGTACTCTTAAACTTATATATGCAATCATTTTTATTCTGTTATTACATTTCAACTATTTTAAAAAGCTTCCAACATGTTTGTCTCACATTCTCAATATTGGTCATAGGAAGACAATATAATGCCATTTGATTTGTTTCAAATATGCCTTGTAACTAAAAAGAGTAAAATGGAAATTTGCATGCTGGAAAAGAAAACCCCATTTTAGCATATGTTTTATTTCCTAAAGCCTATGCAGACTACATCAGAATTCTTTGGAAATGTATCCCGCACTAGAAAAGCCAATTAGGTCTAGGGGTTAAGGCACCAGGTTAGAAACCAGAAGACTGAGTTCTGGTCCCGCCTTAGGCATGTAAAAGGGCTGGGTGACCTTGGGCCAATCATTCTCTCTGAGCCCAACACACCACACAAGAGTTGTTGTGGGGAAGTAGAAGGAGGAAGGAGCTCTAGGTATGTTCACTGCCTTATGTTATTTATAAAAAATAATTTAATAAAATAAACAAGGCAGGCAAATTTGTTTATTAAATTTGTATGACACCCATTTTGCAGTTCAATAAATAAATAAATGTGTATTTATTGAAGGGCCACAGATACAGTGCAGCCATTTTGTGACTGCTTTCCATATTTCAAATAGAGTTCTTTGTCTCAAATATTCCCAACTTGTCAAATGAGTTAAATGTCAGCATTCCAGGGAAGGTTCCCCATTTTCCAGTTAATACTCAGAGTCAAAGTCCATCCAAGTCAGAATTTTATTGGAGACCCCATGCTGGCAACAGTGCAAGCCATCCCAAAACTGAAATTTAGGTTTCAATTTCCTCAAAAGAAACTCAAATCCAACCCCCCACCCCCCCATCCAGACATCATAAAACACATTGTCCAATCACAATGGCCCACTTGGCACCAATTCTTTTCATCTCCAATTATTGCATCATCTGCCAACCTGACCTTGAGCCCAGTCAACTATTTGTTGTAAGTAACACCCTCCCCCCTTTACAAATCTCCATTAGAAATGTATCAGATTAGAAGCAACAGGAGAATAGCTTTACCATGGACAACTACCTGCATGCTTCTAACTCTGACATTAATATGGCTATCTTTTGTGGGTAACATTAAGTTGTCTTCAATGCATCTGAATGCAACTCTATTCCATTCCTTATCTTAAATAAGTTATGCATTTCTTTAATCCAGAATTCAATAAATAATTGGCATTTATTGCATACTTAAATATATTTTAACTTACAGAATACATTTTGAACCTATTTTATCCTTGAAATCTATATTTTCATGGTATCTCACATTTCTAAACAGATTTTAGCAGCAGTTTATGACACAATTTGTGGATCAAGAATGCTGTGATAGAATTTATCCACCTATGAAAATCAATAGATTACCGCATTCTGCTCTGTAGTTTAGTTTAGGATGCAGGTCTCATATTGACTTGCGTAACAATTCTGACCAACGAAAAGTTCTACTTGTATAGGTATTTTCTCTCCATAATTTAAAAGTGCGCATGGTCAGGTTTGTGTGTTTGTGAAGCAAGTTTGTGTTTGCTTTTTTATTAGTTTTTAGCATGTATTATTTCTAAGAAACCCTTTCTTTTGAGGAAGTAGCTGAGCAGTGTTTCATGGGTTCTGTTTTATTTGTTCTCTCCAGCACATCTGAAATTCCCCAGTTCCGGCTACCATATGATGTAGTACATTTTGAAACTAGGCTTATGAAGGACCTCGGAGTGAAGGTAATGAAAAATATAAACTGCCTTGGTATAGCTCACAGAAAAAGGAGCCAGTGCATTGTTAAAGATTAACAGCAAAATGGCATAGACCTTAGTAAAGAACAATTAAAAGCTACACTAGGCTGTGGAAGGAAGATGCTTTCCCTTGCTTGGGGCATTTGTCTGTCTGCTGTCTGAATGCCACTAGTTGGGAAAAGGGCAATCAATAGCTCATCTGGCTTGCCTGCATGTGATTAATTGTCTGTAAGAAACAAATACCTAAATTGCTTTAGGGTTTCAGTGTAGCTATTGCAAGGATTTTATTTCTTTAATCATGGGTTGCTGTCGCTGCTTTTTCCCCCCACTTGTCTTTTCCTCTCCCAGATTAAATTTTAGGTAAAAAAAATTAACCCAGGACACTGTGTGTGTGTGTGTGTGTGTGTGTGTGTGTGTGTGTGTGTGTGTTTACTTTAGATTTTAGACTGGTTTTAATTATAACAATCTGCCCTTAAATGACAGTACAAAGTGGGTGATAAAATTATTAAAAGCAACCTGCATGTTGATACTGTTTTACTTATAATCATCCTGGCCCTTAGGCTTCAAATTAGGTGCATGCAGGTGAAGCATATAATACTGTCTTGCACACAGAATTATGTCTACAATTCTTTTCTGGAAATAATTTGAGAATTTAAGTTTACAAGACAAGGCTAAATAATACAATGGCCTTGTTTTCCCACTGCAAATAATTATAGCTCACAGCGCTGTATAAGAAAAAGTACAATATGCTGTGTTCAGAATAGGCTGCACTGGTTGGCATTTGCTTATGAGGCAACGATTTAAAGTCTTGGGCTTAATCTTTAAATAATAGGGTTTGATTAGCCATTGTACTACATCTCCTGTTGTAAACCTTTCTGGCAATTAAGAGCATGTAGGAGAGGCTCTTTTAAAGAGGCTCCCACTGTCTTCTACTGCAGTGATCTGTGGTTCTTGGACTGTGAGGACGCAATGTCATCCCAGGGAGTCCCTGAGGGCTTAAACAAATGTTATGATTTAAATCTTGAGCTAAGTCTTGGGGGTCCATGGCCATGGCCTATAGTATTTAAAGGGGATGTGTGTTTGTGGTGAAGAAAAAGTTGAGAGCCACTGTTCTATTGCATTATGCCCAAGATGTAAAATGTAAAATTTTCTTGGGAATTGCGTGTGTTCCTCCCACTGCCCACAACACTTAGCAAAACTGTAAAGAAGGACCTCCTTTGCCAGGTTGTTAATTGGTTACAATATTAAAACACTATTTTAGTGTTTTACCTACACTAAAAATATTGTTAATTTTAGCATAGGTTTTTAAATGTCCTGCTTTTATTTTTTAGGTTTTGTGCTCTCCCTTAAATATTTGTCAGAGTAGTGAAGTGTGACCTAAATCAAATATTTTATCTATTTATAAATAAATGGCAACTATTTATAATTTAAATATTTTTTCTCAAAAAAATAAACAAATTTAGAGTACTACAATCAGAACAACTTTTTAAAAATATGGTTTGGAGAAGAAATTTACATTCCAGATTCTGAAAAGAAAGATATTTCTGGGGAAGGAATTCATGAAATGAATGCCATCTCTCTAGTAGCCCATCTGAGATTGCAGAAGTACCCAGAAGACTGCTTTTGAATGTGACCTCATTATATGATAGGGTGACCCAGGAGCAAGTGTTCCTTCATGTCTGTGAAACTCCAGTCACACTGATTTTGCTGTTAAATATAAAAGTTCAGTTGCATTCAGAAATAGGCTGATACTGAAAACCCTTCAAGGAATTTTCACAATATTTTTTCTGAACACTCTGGCACAGGACTGTGATCATCTTTTAAAGTTCCTGTTGACCTTAAGTGGGCCATTATATCCTTGAATAATCAACTGAATGACCAGAACAAAGCTTCTTAATTTGATTTTATATGCTGCAGAGTATCACTAGTTGTGTGATGGAGAGCTATAAAAATCAGATAAACAAAAACTGTTTTAGCTGTTTTATGGGGTTTTTTTTAACATTTAACATTTAAAAACTTGTTAACGATATGAGATATTTATTATTTTAGTTTTATTGTACGCCACCCAAAGTCATGAGGCGAGTGGCTATGTAAATCAATTAAATAAATAAATTTATCTAGATTAATTTCTCTATTTAAATTAGAAAAATAAATAACATTTTAAAAGTGACTGATAAACTTACGAAGCCCTATCCAATATTACCGGTATCTTTCAGATAATCTGTGGAACAGGCCTTTCGGTGGGAGGACTGACACTCAGTGCTTTAAAGGAAGATGGTTACAAAGCAATCTTTATTGGAATTGGTAGGAATTCCTTCTTCGTTTTACACTTTCTATTTCAGGAATTGTTGTATCATGAATTCTGTCCTGGTAACAGACCTTTGGTAAGTGATATGCGGTACTTGATTTTTTTTTTCATTGCCCATCTACTTTTAATCAGACTTAATTTGGAAATGACCACTTTTCAAACATGAAATATTGAATTATTTGTTAATTGTGATTATGCCAATGTTACTTAAATGGAAGTTTAAACTGGACTTAGAGTGACTGGCTGAAAGTCACCAAATGAATTTCCATGGCTGAAGATTAAGTTGAAGCTGAGTCTCCCCAAGGCTAATCCAACATCTTAACCACTAAAAACCAACTGATTCTCAATGTGTGTTTCTTTGGAAAGATGAAATTATGAAATAACATTAGCTTTGGCATTCGATGCTATGTTGCATTAGGAACAAAGTTAATAAAACCTGAATCAATATGTTCCAGTACAATTATCACATTCCTAAGGAGTGCTTTATTTAATAGATGTCACTAATTTAGTCAAAATCTCAATATAATCATTAAGTAGCAGAATTCCTTAGGGGTCTTATTTATACCAAATTAATGTCATCAGATTGCAGAATCAACATTGTCTCAACAACCTCTGCCTCTGTTTATTTGTTTGTCTATGTATTCTTTAGCCCTTAACTAAATAGTATGGTCAGATGGATTTTTTTTTAGTATACACAGAATTAACTGTAACTCCAGGAGATAATTATTTATATTTACTTTGCAGTCTGCTTGTTTATTTTAGAGGCCTATGTACAAAACTGCTTTTCAAGCATTCAGTTTAAGAGGACTTTTTGGAAGAAAAGAAATAATGAAAAACAGATATTAAAAATTTGATGTGTTAAATCCATATTAACACATCAATTTTTAAAAAATATTATTTTAATACATGCAGTTTAGAAAAACAGATGACTAGCATTATCGTGAAGTGGTTTCTTTCATATAGGTGGAATAACTCTTGTTATGTAATAAAACTATTATGTAATGCTTGGTATGGTGTGATCTAAACCTGGTGAATGCTTTTTGCTCTAGCAATGTTATTTCACTGAGATTTTTTCAGTTGTTTAATCTAATTATTAATTCGTTACTTGGATTTATCCCGTATGGAGATATTCCTAGTAGGAGAATGTTCCTTCTCTAAAAAGTGTTTAATATGTTGATGATTAATATTAACTGTGGGGGAGTGTGCTGATTTCACCGATTAACAAGGATAATTTGCAATCTACCTGCAAGATAGAAAAATATTGGCAGTATACAATTTCTATGGCAGGGCAACACAGAAAACAGGATAGTCAAACCAAGTGAACTTTGAAGCAGAAAACAAATCTTTTTTTAAAAAAAAAATCCCATTTATATGCCGCCCTTCTCCGGAGACTCAGGGCGGCTTACAATCTGTTAAGCACAAATCAATGTGCTTAACAATAATAACTTTTATCAAGTTATTAGCGTGAGGCAACTTAAGGTAACTCAAATCTTGAAGCCTTACCTTTGTTACTAACCCATTCCTGCCAGTCCTTAACAAATTATATACATTGTAGAGCATTTGTCTTAGCTAGGTTTGGTGCATTGCCTTCAGCAATTATTGATGGTAAGTTCTGGAAAATTCCTTTCTCTGCATCACTTTGCCCATTACTACAGAGGACAGCACATCCTAGTAGAGTGCAATTTGTACAGAAACGAACTTGATAAATTAATTAATTTCACATAAAAAAAATACCCAGGCAGAGATGATGTTCAGTATACCTATTTTGTCCTGGTAGGCTGTAAGAACAATGTTGCTTACATGTAGCCAAATTCTGTCTGGCTGTTATGAGAAGGAGGCAATTGATTCTACTAAAAGAACTGAATTCTTGTCATCTGGAAATTTAACTTTGTTCCTGCCTAGACAGTAATAAATCTAATTCTATGTTATGCTGTTGTGAGGCTCACAATGTGTGTTAGTTTTATGGGACACAGCCGCCACTTGCCTTTCACAGAAGCAAGTTTGAATGTATGAGCATAATAAAAGAGTTAAGACCTCTTTAATTCTCAACTTTAAAGTTCACATTTTTATTCAAGTGATGTTAGAAAATACCTTTTAATTCACATAGTGCCTATCTCCACAGGGTATAGGAAAGATCTTGACCTAGATCTTGCATGCTTACATTTTACAAGTAATAAATACAGAAGTAAATAAAATTCATTAAGATATTATTGGTAACTATTTGGGATCCAGATAGTTCTCAAGTTAAAACCACTCATTTAGTGACCATTTGAAGTTACAATGACACTAAGAACAGTGTCTTATGACTGTTTTTCACACTTATGAACTTTGCAGCATCCCCATGTGATCAAAACCTGGATGATTGGAACTGGCATGTATTTATGATGGTTGCATGTCATTGCCTTTCATGTTCTGACAAATAAAGCCAATAATTGGGAAAGTTAGATTAACTTAACCATGTTACTAACTTAGCAACTGCAGTGATTCACGTAACAACTGTAGCAAGAAAGGTTGTGAATTGGGGCAAAACTCACTTTACAACTGTGTTGCTTAGCAACCGAAATTTTGAGCTCAATTCTCGTTGTAAGTTGAGGACTACCTATATAGTTGATCTACTTTGGTTGTTACTTTCATTTCAGTCAAGCGATTGATTGGATTTTAGCAGGAAGGTAGCTTTCCTGTCTTGAAATGCCTTTGAACTTGACAAGTTGAAGAAAAATAACATTTTTCTCTCCAAAACTACCTTTGGTTTAAATCTTAGTGGACGTATTCATGCATAATAGCCCTATATCACTCTGGCTATATTTTCTCCTTTCTTCAAGATAAAATTTAGCTGTCTATACAACAATCTGCAGCAAATAATAATGCTACTTTAGTGAAACCTTTCTTCCCATTTTTGCAAGATTGCAGAGATTTCTTTGGCATTTAAACGATGACTCTGCAAATGATATGCATATTTATCTGCTAAGGAATGTGAATGTACCACCAAATCCCTCCTCAGCATACACTGGGCAAATTGAGTATGCACAGCCAAGAGAGGTATGAGACTTAATGCTCTTTATTGATCTAGACGTTGCCTAAGTGAACATAATAAGAAACAAGTTGCCCAACTGTTCTTTTTTTTTTTTCTTTCTTGTTATTGATTACAAGAGTGGTAATTCTTAGTACAGCAACAACTGTTGTTCTCCATCTGGGTATTCAGTATAATAAGCTTTGCAGGTTGGTTCTCTCGTGTGATTATACTACAGACTATTGTGATTTATATAATCCTAAATCCGTTCATTGTTTGAGGCCTTCCATGCGTACAAATTTCCATGGGGTCATATTTCTTGATAATTGTACATGAGGCAAGGTGCCAGGTTACCATCCCTCTTGATTTAATCCATTTGACAAACCGTGTACCTTTCATTTTTCTTTACACCCTTTGCTTGGGGAAGAAATTAGATAGGAATACTTAAAGAGCTTGATTCTATCTATAACCAAGAGCTAGGCTAAACTGCACACCTCGTTTTTTAATGCATTGAGATTATTCAGATAAGTAACACTTGGAAATGTGTTAGAGTTGGAGAGCAAGGGGGAAAAAATTGTCAGGGAAACACAGAATTCAAAAGCTCAAATCCTTTTCATTATTTTCTCCTAAACCTGACCTAGTTATGATAAACTACAGTTATGAAGTTGCCTTATACTGAGTCAAACTTTTGGTCTTCTGAGCCTTGGGTTGACAGCAAGTTTTCAAGAAATCCGTTTGAGAATCCGTTTGGATGCTCAATACTCCTCCACCTTGACAGGCCAAGGAATAAAGTGGCATGTAAATGATGGGATTTGGGGCATGCGAACATTTGTCCTACTTTTGAGCTGATGCATATTTGTACCCAGCAAGGAAATCTAGACAGTTTGATTTAAACTGTAAGTTAATATTTTTTGTAGACCTCCCAGAATTCCTCTGAGGGAGATTTTTAACAGTGATTGATGAATTAATTAATTCTAGTTAACTTTTGCTAAGTAAGGAACAACTTTCGCCATTTTGAGTTTTCTCAAACATATTATGGGTTTTCTAGAAAGTAGCACAAATGATTTTTTTTGCCTGACTTTTTGGTTTCAATTTGAACGTATTGGTGGTATAAATTTCAAAGTGCCTAGCAGCAAAGTCCTTATCTATGACATAACAATAGCAGTTAAAAATCCCTATTATGACATAACAAAACAGAAATGCCATACTGAAATGTCTTTGAACACCTAGAAAAAGGAGTTGTGTCAAACATTCCAGACTGGGAAAATGCCGTAAAACTCATTGTCTGGAACTTATATGATTTAATTTGCTGCTAGGATTGGTCTGTTGCAAAGTCTCTCAGAATCAGGGCATTACACAGTACTCTAAATAAGAATCTTTATTGCAATTAGGGTGAAGAGGCCTCATTGAATAGCTGATTGTCAATAGCAGGAACCATTCCCATGTATACCCTTGGTAGTTTAAACACATTGCTCCTTCTTCCTATCTTTTCCATATTCTAGTGGATTTTTCTTCAAGGCTTTGAAACCCTGACATTGTTGATTATTGACAGAACTGCTGTCTTTGTCCTGAGAAACTCTGGTTTTCAGTGTATCTTTCGTAGATAGGTTGTTATTGTGAGTTCAAATTCTAGCTAAGCTGTTATGAACTAAGATGGAGGTGTAAATCTAGATCTATAAAATTCAGAGTGAACCACTATTTCAAATAAGCTTCCTTTGTTGCTGGCATTAAAAAACTCCTGAATCTTATCAAATAT
Source organism: Mimophis mahfalensis (assembly GCA_032468015.1). NCBI lineage: Eukaryota > Metazoa > Chordata > Lepidosauria > Squamata > Mimophis > Mimophis mahfalensis. Next base: position 382,533 of record JANHFR010004424.1, read on the forward strand.
TGCCATGCTTGCTACCTAAACCATGTGGGGCGGGATGGCTCAATGGTTAAGGATGCTGAACTTATCAGCTGGAAAGCTGACAGCTTGGGTTTGAGACCCAAGCGCCATGCAACAGGATGAGCCCCCGTTCCTTGCCCCAGCTCCTGCCCACCTAGTTTGAAAGCATGATAATGCAAGTAGATTAATAGGTACCACTTTGTGGGAAGATAACAGTGTTCCATGCACCTTTGGCATATAGCTATGCTGGCCCATGACCACAGAGGGCAATGCTGGCTCCCTTGGCCAAGAAACAGAGATGAGCACTCTGCCCTAGAATTGAATACAGCTGAACAGGGAAACCTTGTACCTTTTGCTATCTAAACCACTGTAATCTAAACTATGTAGGTTAGAGTCTAAAAATTAGCTATCAAAGATTCTAATTGAGATCAACTATAAACATGAAGATGCTTGGAGGCAGCTCAATAAGAATTAACAATTCGTTGACTTTCATGATGCCAGAAAATAGATATTGTGATCTTGTTCTGCCTGTTGACAGAACAGACTGCAAGAAACAACTTACTAGGCGTGATTGGAAAGAGAATAAGGCAGTAATAAGGACCTTTGAGATAATTCTTTTGTTGTTAGATTTGCCACTTCCAAACTAACCTTCTGAATCCCTGCAGATCCCAAAGCTGCATGTAGGAATGCTGGAAGTTCATGTTTAATCTCAGAGAAGAGAGTGCATTCAGTGTGAATTCCATATGAGGTTGCCATACAGCTAGATTCATTCTTTATCCTTTTAGGCGTTTCAAAAAACAAAATGTTTCTGTAACTGAAATTGACACATAGATATGTGAATAATTATATCAGAATTTGAAAGACAGCATGCTCTTACCTCATTCACTGGCCAGGAGCTTCCTAGGAAGATGGTTTCGACAAACTGGACCCCTTACTTGAGGCAGACACAGTGGTTGAAAACACCTCTCTTTGCTCCTCTTCTCAATTCCCAATGTCAGCTGCTCTGGATTGAGTACAGGTAGTCCTTGACTTACAACAGTTCATTTAATGACTGTTGGAAGTTACAACAGAACTGAAAAAAATGACTTATGACTGTTTTATGCACATATGACCGTTGCAACATCCTCATGGTCACGTGATTTACATTTGGATGATTGACAACCGACTCACATTTATGGCTATAGCGGTGTCCTCAGGGGCATGTGGACACCTTTTGTGACTTTCTGACAAACAAAGTCAATGAGGAATCCAGATTCATTTAACAACCAGTGGTTTAAAAATGTAAATAAATAAATAAATAAATAAATAAATAAATAAATAAATAACCATATTACTAACTTATCAACTGCAGTAATTCACTTCACAAATGTGGCAAGAAAAATTGTAAAATGGGGCAAAACAGCAAATTTCTCACTTAGCAACATTTATTTATTTATTTTTATTTTATTTTAATCCCATTTATATCCCGCCCTTCTCCGAAGACTCAGGGCGGCTTACAA
>JANHFR010004425.1:13474-27709 GCA_032468015.1 Mimophis mahfalensis
GCTGAGTCAACCTTGAGCCTGGTGGGACTCGAACCTACACTAATTGCAGGCAGCTGGTAGTACTTTAGGAGGCATTAGCTCCGTGAACCATCGGGGCTCTTGCTACAAAATGATAATAGTACGTTATTGAAATAATTTTATTTTTAAAATTGATAGCTTAAAACATAAATAGATCTATTCATTTTGGTTGTAGTGCTTATGTTACAAAGGAAACCTCTTTTTGAACAAATGCATTTGGAAAATTCAGCTTGGAGAAGCTGCATCTTTCACCAATTCTGGCAGTTCATTTCAAGATTGTTTGGCTGCAAGAACAAAATACAACATTGTGAAGGAAGCTCGCATTCAGCGAAACCAAAAATTGCAGATGGCAGCAGGTGCATAGGCATCATTGTATTTATCTGTTCTCTGCTTTAGTGACTATCCTGAGGTCAGCTAGAACTTTACACTTAGCACAATGTATGCTTTGAGGGCATTCTATGAATCACATTATTCTGACATGGAGGCTTCTGTTCTAAGATTTTTTTTTTCATTCCCAAGCTGCTGTTTGAAGAGGAGCCCCACCAGCTATTCATGCTTAAGGATAAGTGGTGGAGGTAAGAAGTCACTTCCTAATTTGTAGTTAAGATAATCAATATTGTATTATTTGTTCATATGAACAACATTTTTCTTCAAATATACAGAATTTGAAAAATATTGAATTTGAGAAGGCAGATGGAAAGAAGTACAGGCATGTGAGAATTTTGATGAGTGCACAGGGAGACATTTTTTAAAGCAAGCTCTAGTAATGACTTAGTTCATTAGCTAAAATGTATTTTAGGCTACATTTCTTCCAGCCTGTGCTGCATAAGGAGATCTGGTCTCAAATGCATTCTTAATTCTTATATTAATCAGCAAATCTGATCTCTTTCTTGGCAACTTAGATTTATATAATGTTGAAAACTGGCCACTTTTCCTGTTAACAGTATGGTTTAGTACGATTAACCTTTTTACAAAAGTAGTGAAACGTTTTGCTATAACTCATAAAGAAGAAGTAAGCTTGCTTAACAAATATAAAATGGCATTTTGAAGAATCATGCTGAAAAGATGTAATTAGGTATAATATGTATGATTTTCATGCTACCTAACAATCAGATGTTCCCATGTAATACTTCTTGAGTCAGTGGTGAGCAAAAGACGCAAATAAGTTTAACTTCATCTGCTGGCAATCCTTAGTGAGGTACTTGAAAGACTAGAGCTACAGGTGTTGGCCTATTTTACCTTTTTAGGAATTTAGAAGTTGTAGGTCAGGGGTGTCAAACTCGCGTCATCACGGAGGCATCACACGATGTATCAGGACTTTTTTCGCTTTGCTGAACCGGGCATGGGCGTGGCCAGCACATGACATATCCGGCCTGTGGGCTGCGAGTTTGACAGCCCTGTTGTAGGTGTTAGAATGGGTGCAGAAAGCATCTGATAGTTAAATCACTTCCATTCCCGCTGTCAAACAACTCTCTCCCAAAATAAAAATACATAATTGAAATACAGTTACTCTTGTCACAAAATTTTCACTGTGTTGCTTTGGAAATGGATGGGGATAGATTTAACTATGGAAATAAGTCTATTCCCATTTTTACAATTTGAAAACCAGTCAATTATCTGACTATTTTGCTGCTTTATTTCTGCAGTTCAGTATTAAGCTATTTAAGCTATTTGGGAAATGAAGTTTGCCTATTTCTGATCAAATTGATTAAGAGATCGGTACAAAGTGACAAACCCATACTGAATGCACATAGCATTTTTTTGCTGATGGTAGGTAAATGTTACAATTTAGTACTGCAACAATCATGTTACTCATCTATAAACATCTTAGTGATTCTGCAGCACATTCAAATATAATTGGTTTCGAGTAAAGCACAAAAGATATATTTTTTCTGAGCATATAATCACTATGTAATAAACTAAAAAATTTAACAGGGGAATTAGTTTGATTAACTGCAGAGTGAATGGCTGTGTAGCAACTTGCACTGTTCTTTTTTGCAAATGCAGAAAGGTATAAATTATTTAACCAGTGGAGTCTTATTAATCTCTAGATCAGTGTTTCCCAGATGTGGCAACTTTCTGGAATGTGGGTCTCATCTTTCAAAATTTTCATCACTGACCAAGTTGACTATGGAATTCTGGGATTTTTAATCCATCTATATAGGATTTGCCATAGCTGAAAAACAGTGCTCTAGATAAACCATGCTTTGCAATTTTTATTAAACTTGTGCTCTTTAGAGGTTTTCAGGTTTTTACTTGTACTAAATATTTTGACAGATGATTAATGTTGGAAACTATAACTGCTTTGCATGCTTTATGATGTTTTTGCATCTTAATAATCCTACAAATTTTATGCATGTGGCTCTTTTAACCGCAACAAATCAAAATATCTCCATAATTATTCTTCACATTGTTCTTACTGCTTTATTGGTTTCAGGGTTCATGAGGGGAATACTAATGGTATCTAACTTGAGGATTTGTGTGTCTAGATATATTTTTAAAAAAATTAAGACAGGTCATTTCAGTCTTCGTAAATAAATTAGCTGCAGATGATACCACACAGCCATTTTGGCCATCACAACCACATGCTCTATTAGATATTTTCTTCATTATAAATATATCATATTTATGGATATAGCTCAAAATTGCATTTTGTCAAGATTTAAAACTTTATACAAATTTTTTCATCATTTTATAAAGGGGTGTTTTTTTTGCATATGATCCAGATTAAACTAAATGTGTGGATCTTTATATAGTTTTCACTGCTTCCAGTAAGTTTCCTTTCTAGCAGTTTTGCTTCAGCTCTGCCTGGCTCTTTTTTTGAGTTATACTCTTTGCCTGTTTCTCCTACCTGAAATTCTTGAGGAACAAATTTGTTCTTAAAACTTCAAACTAGATCCACTTGTACTTCAATTTTGTCTTAGAAGTAAACTTGTCCTGATAAACCTGCTGGCTTTGCTTACAAGTATGGCTAATTTGGGTCAACAGCTTGGTTATCTAAACTGATAACACAACAACAAAATGATTAAATAAATGTACAGAAACAGAATTCTGGTTTCATCTACCTGAAGACATCATTAACAACAAACAGTGGCTTAATATTCTTGGGTTTTCTGGATGGATAAGGCCAGAAACCTCTGTTCACATTCACAGTTAAGAGTTTATCCCAAACAGTTGCTTTAATGGGCTTTCCTTCAGGCTTTTGTGCCAAGTGGCACAAAAATATTCAAGCATAATTTGATGTCTCCTGTCAGACTCAGTAATGAAGCCAGTGAGTGCTACTGTCTTTACATCTTCATTGGAAATTTAAGGATAATTTAAGGAAAGCAATTAGAGGATTTCCTGTTTTCATTACTTGGGGTGAGGCTAGAGCTAAGAGTTTTGACCCCTGTGCATAGCTATTTGTCAGAACCTGATATTTTAATTAGAAACAGATTCCCAGTAAAACAGGAGACAAAACTACCCTACAGATTATCTGCCAAGTCTGATCTATGGCCGTGAGGTCATGGAAGCTGTAGTCAAAACAGGAGCCAGCTTTTTGGGGCGAGTTATTACACTTCAAGCAGTAATGTTGCTTCATTTCTCTTCATTCCTTTTCCACTCCCTAGTCGTCATGACACTCCAAGCCTGGTATCAGGAAAAGATGGCCAGAAAAATGCTGCTTCCCCCATTTTCTTGTCCTTGTAAGGAGAAGTGCTTCAACCATGTGTTGCAGAATGTCACTGGATGAAGCAGGATGGAGTGCTCTGCCATACAGACTGCCTAACAGTTGGGTCACTTGCACATACCTAGCAGTCTTGCATGAAGTATCTAGATGATAAATACGGAACCAGCCTAATATCTGATCAGTGCTTTGCAAACTGCCAGGTACTGTAATCATTAGGTATGCATGATCTATCTTGTTGTCAAAATGGAAACGGTGACAAAAGTCACTGTTGTCCAGAAGGAAGGGGCTTGCCTGCATTTGTCAAATATGACAGATAAGAGTTGAGCAGATCCCAGCCTCTGCTAATCATTACTGCAGTAGCCACCGAAGTAGCATAAACCGTGCATACAGCGAGGCTTGTATTGGGAAATGATGGAAAATCCCATTATTACATTGGATCAGTTAAATACTAAGACAGCCTCATCTATGGGATGGGAATGAAACAAATGCTGTTTCATGAGAACACGTCCTTAAATTGGAAACGTTTATAGGTGAACTTGAAGCATAATTGATTAGGCCACAAATTGTTAGCTAGCCATATCAACTTGTAGGGGGAGCCTGTGAATGTGAACGAGAATGATTTATTGCTTAGCCATCCTATTCTATCAGACAGTGTAGCTGTACCAAGGTATACCATATGAGAAATGTAGAAGCCTGAGAAAAGAATTAAAAAACTGAGAAGTTTGGGAGAAAATGTTTGCACTTTTTTCTATTTTCATTTTTCCCTCAAGACATTTTTAAGGCAGGTATAAATTTAAAGAATAGGTATACCTTGTATTTCCTTTTTCAATGTTTTACATGATTAACATGAAATACATTATACTAGAAATATAAACACCTTTCATATGAGTCAGAAACAACTTGATGGCAGATAATCTTTGAAATGGTAGCAAAATCTTTACAATGAATTTGCAAAACCCATGAAAAGATAAAAATTAGAATTAGAAGCTGCTAATACTAATAGAACTTCAGATTCTAAAAATAAATCTGTTAAATGTAAGTGTTTTGAGTCTTGTTTCTCACTATATAGCTTTGTTTCCTTTGTTTTTATGTGTGGGTCCTGGCTTTATTTTTTTAATTATAATTTTTCTCAGAATTAATTGCTTGCCTATCTGCCTGCTTCTCCTAATCAAAATGAAGAGATGCTATATTACTTGTAACATCATTTCTTACAATAAGTAAAAATAAAATAAATTTAATCAATGTGTTTTAATTATTTTAAATTTTTTTGAGATTCATACCACAAACATATTTACAAACAAAATACACTAGTGGTAGATTTTGTATATATTTCAGTTCATTCAATTTTTGTGTTTTACCAAAACATGGGGAAATACATTGTACCCATGCTTTGAATTTTTGGCAATATTATACCACTAGATATTCCCTATATTATGAGATAAAATTCACAGATTCATATCATTTTGGCTTTTTTTATGCTTCCAGCATAGCAGCATTTTCTCAGGGAAGCATGGCTTATAGTTTTCAGTTCTTTGTTTGGACATTTTTCCTAATAAGTTGTATGTTCTGCCTTCAATAGATCATACATTTAAATCTCCATGTAAAAAATGCTTCATAGGTTGCTTTAGAATTTGAGGGAATTGTAAACTAATTGCATGTTTTCACATGGATATATATTAATCTGTGCATGATGGATAACTTCAGGTTTTTTTTAACATTAGATAAGCATGAGACCAGCGTGGCACAGCTGTATGTATATGCACAATTGAAGCAATTGCACACTTTATTGGCTGACAATCTTGGCATTTTTTAGCAAAAGACAAAATTTAAAGACCCAACACATTTGTGTTTGACTTGTCAAATAAACTTGCGTTGTCACCTGATGGAGCCTTCTAGTGGTGAACAACTCTATGACGACCCTGATGTTGGAAACAAAACTCAAGATCCAGAAAACAAAAGGCAGCATGAATCTGAACAAAAGCTGTCAAAAATTACCCACAATGCCTTGGAGAACATTAATGTAATTGGTCAAGGTTTGAAGCACCTCTTCCAGCATCAGCGTAGGAGGTCGTCAGTATCTCCGCATGATGTTCAGCAAACTCAGGTTGATATGGAACCTGAAACAGAATTGGAGAACCAAAACACCTGTGCTGAAATTGATGGTATCTCTACCCACTCTACAGCTCTGAATAGAGTTCTCCAACAAATCATAGTGCCACCTAAAATGAAGAGAGGAACAAGTCTTCACAACAAACGGGGCAAGTCAGATCCTCCAAAAGGAAGTCCTCAAATCAACAGGAAGTCTGTCCAAGATTTTAATTCAGGTCGTCCCAGATCCTCGTCTACTACTGATGCTCCATCCAATTTATCAATTCTGGAGATGGCCTCTCCTGTCTGCTTAGCTGGTGACGACGTTGGATCAGCAGATCGGGTGAGTATAGAAAAAAAATATTTTTCTTACACAATATTTGAAGTGCCATTTTTTAAGGTGTTGAGGAAAAATGGAGACCAGATCAATTTTTTTTCCAGCTATCATACTTTAAGGGACAACATATAAACTTCATTTTAAATAAAATAATACATTATCAAAACAGCTATATGTTATTATATATGCCCTAATTTCTTTTTTTGTGTGTGATTTTCATATATTGTAAGCTGCCTTGAAATGGTTTTGAAGGGTAAGCATCTAAATCTAAATAATAGCATAGCTTGTTGGACAATGTAAATACTCTTGAGTTGTATTGATTTTAGAGTTTTTAAAAAGTCTTTGGACAAAGTATCCAAAGTAGCCTATCATGTAGATCATTTCAAAAATAATATTAACCTCAAAATTGTTGTTTTTCTTTGGATATCAGTTTAAATTCATAAATATATGGATTTGTGTAAAGTAGCCCAACAATTCTACTATTACATGAAATTGCAATTATAGAGTTTAACGTAGATCAGTGGATTTCTTAGTGATGAAGCACTGTCTGCAGTTAATGGTTAACAAGCTAAAGGTAATAAACAATGCAGTCTAATTTGCTATCCTATATTATTTTAATATTCTATCTATGACTTAGAATTTAACCTCATTCTCAGAAATAGTATTTAATTTAGTGTATTTATATAAATTTTATTTAGAACCCTGACAGAAATATTTCAGACTTGGCCAAAGGAGTGAATTATCTTTAATCACTTTTGAATGTGTTGTAGTGGCATTTGAATTGAAGGAATTGGCTATTCTGACTTGCTGCTGAACCTCTCGATATTTGATATCACTAAATCCAAACCTAAACTAAATCCTGGTCAAGCAAATAATTCTGTTCTTTAGAATATCTACAACAATTTTGAGCATATTCAGAATACATTTCTAAGAGACATGAAGGCACCTATTAACACTAGTGATCACTGCATCTGTAGTAACAAACAATACATCTTTCATTTCACCCTCTTTTCTGCAGAAGTTTGAAGCCCAGTGAAATACAATCTAATGAGAAAGGTATATCCTGTAATGAACTATCAGTTAAAGTAGACATGGCCACTGCTTTTCCCACTTAAAACCATAAAGTGTAGCTCCATTGTTCAAAATGTGTATTTATTATACTTGTCATTTCACAGTTCTAATTGGTATCTGCAAATCTTTCCTCTTAAGATTGTATCTTAGTTTTATGAATTTTAATCACATTTACAATACTTTATATAGCTATAACATAGTTGATTATTAGCATTAATTGGAATGTAAGTAGGTTTTCCTCTGCCTTTTGCTTTTGACAGTAGTATGCTGTGTATTCAAATATTCTGGATAATTTGCTTTGTATGAAATTTTTACAAGTGGTTTTTCAAGTTGCAATTTATAGAGAAAGCATGTATCATGAATTTCCTGGTTAAAAAAGAAAATAGGTGTGAAGTTAAAAATATTGACGATTATCTGACCTAAGAAGTTTAAGAACTTCAGTTGCTGTTCATTAAATTAATTCTGTTAAGGTTAACATTACTCTTGAAGATAAAAATGATTTTATTAGTCACTCATCGACCACTAACATTTGTTATGCATTCTGTACGGAATAACTACTAAAAATGGATACACAGAATTTTTGGAGACTCTGATATTATGTATGGTGGCCAAAACCTAGTTACCTATTGAAATATACTTTTAATTTAAAAAAAAAGTTCATGTATTTTCCAGTAATGTGAAAAAATAGTCTGTAATTCTGGGGTTTGAAATCCTGCAAAATTAAGGGAGAACAAGAATGATTTCTGTAGATAAATCTGCCAATTGCATTCAATCATTATGCATTGCCTAGCCTTTCTCCCTAGTCAGAATATAAAAAATTATTGAAAGGATCTGAGGATTATGTATTTTTTTCTACATCTGCTTGAGCATTTTCAGGATGTGATTATTATTTCATTGCCATGTTTGTATCATGTGTTTCATTCCTCAGGATTAATAGGCTTGCCAGTAAATCGTATGTTAAAACACAAGCATTCAGTCTTTGCCATTAATTTGCAAACTGAATGCAGTTTATCCCCCTGTTTAAATTTGGTAATGTCTCTCTTAATTCAGACAGATTAATTCTGACATTTCTGACGTCCAGTAGTGTATTTAATGAGTGCCCTATTAAACCAAGCGTAGACTATTTTATTATGACAACTGCCAGGGCTTTCTATTTTGTTGAAACCCCCAGCTTTTTTCTAATCTCAAAATTGCAAATATAGTGTCACAGGCAATAATTTTTCCATTTAAAATCTGGCCAAATGTTCAAACTCTGCTATAGCCACCCAGAAACATTTTGCTTAACACTGAAGAAAGAATATGCATATATCTTATGTTACCTGAAATGTAAATGCAAGTTGATAATTTTACATTTGGTAGGGAGTTGGTGGTCTTGCTGATTTATATTTAATTCACACAAGTCAATGAAATGTCTTCTGTTCCCCATTTTTTTAAATTAAAATTAAGAATACAAACAGCATAAAATACTCTGTGAGGCATATAGTTGATAAGCATAATCTTATCTCAATCAGAAGCCATATGTTGATTTAAGTGCTTTTTTTTCTTTATTGTCTTCAGCATTAGGGGGTATTGGAAACAGAAACGGAATTCTAGATTGAATAGTAATTTTAAATGCAGCTATTTTATCCAGCAGTGATAATAAAAGAGGATGCAATTTGTTAGAAAGAACAGAAACAATTGAAAAGGAGGCAGAAATGTTACACATACTTATTCCTTCTCTGAAATCCAAATGAATTATTTGATACAGTTGCTTCAAGAAAGAACAAATCAAAGCAACGCTGTTGTTGCTGTCCATTAAAATGTACCCAACCAAATAGATATGGATGATGCCTTTTGAAGGAAAATGGCAGATTTTTTTTTTTAAGGGAAGACTTAGCAGTTGAATGCAGTAATTACTTTGGTGTTTGCTGTGAGACAGATTTGGTCTAGTGCGGTCTGTCCAGGAATCCTTGACTTGTATTGCTGACAGCTTTCTCCTTCAAAGGGTGAAGGAAGACACAATATGATTACTATATATTTGACTTCATCTTAATCATTAGGGAAGACTTAGTTGAGGAGGTAGCAGGAACATGCATTTGTGAGGAAATGACCATGTAGTGCTGGAATTAATGATTTTAAGGGAATTCAGAACTGAATGAGATCAAGTGCCTCATTTTTTAGGGAAAAAAATACGTCAATTAAGTCAGGGCTTTGTAAACAGGGTCCCACGATAGGAGAGGCTAATAGAGAAAGAAGCTGAATATGGATAGGGGAACTAGAGAAGGGAACCCAGAAGACACAATTCCAATTAGCAAAAAAAAAAAAGAAAGAAAGAAAGAAGACAATATGGGGAAAAAGCTAATAGTTTTAATTAAAACCAAATCTATTAAAAGGGTTAATAAAGATCTGAAAAACAGGTAGTGATAGTTTTGTCAACAGGTGATGATGGCCAGAGGAAGTGACATAGCAGTTACCCACAATAATAGAACTGGAATGAAGAAAGCAAAAGCTCAGAAACACCTGAGTTTCAGCAAAGGATGCTAAGGGTATTGAAATGGGCTCCTTTACATATGTTCAAAAGAAAAGAAATTGCTTGGTAAAGATAGCAAGATGTTAACATTAAAAAAAAATCTTAAATTCCTAGTTTGATTCATTCCTCTCCAACAAAAGGGATTTGTAATATAATGATACGTCCCAATATGTGTTCTTGATTTCTAAGGAGCTTGGGGGAAAAAATTCCTCAAACAGTTTTGTAAAAATTCCCATGGATGATATGAGTAAGGTATGGTTACTTTAACAGGAGGACAGTTGTATGGACAGCATTCTTCTTCTAGAATAAGAATGCTGCATACCAGTCTTGAAAATTCTTTCAGTTATGATGACAAAACCCTCAATTTGTAATTCCATGGAGGAATTTTGGTGAGTGTAAATTATGAGAAATTTGCAGGCCACCTTAATTATTAAAGGTGTGGGGATTGATTTGGTTGTTCTTTTAAAGGGAATATCAGTTTTCTTAAGGAACTGGAACTCCCCTCTGCACCAAATAACTAAAAGCCAGAACTGTTTTGGAATAACATCTCATTATAGATGAATAGTGATGTACCTTAGTTAATTGAGCTATTCATTATATTACACACAATGAATACACATGAATCTCAGTCCACAAATGTGCATCACAAGTTTGTGGTTCTTAATTGGAGAGCTATGTTGTAATGATTTAGCACAGCTTTTCAGTTAAGAATCTTAAGCTTGATCAGTGTTCACAAATAATATTTCCTTTGTACAGTATAATTCTTCAAGCAGAGTTGTACAAAACATGTGATTCTGCTTGAGTGATTATTATAGAGAAACTCCAGTGGTAGCAAATCTCGACGCACTAGAATTACTAACAAACCGAAAGTGCTGAATTATTTGTTAAAGAGTGAAATGAGTACTGAAAATTTCTTAAGCTTGCCTTTAGACCAAACAGAACAATAATAATTGAGCACAAGAATATGCAAAATGATTAAATGAACAATCTCTCTTGGAATAGTGGTCAGTAGAAAATTGAAAATATAACTGAAGAGTCATGGAAGAAGAACCAAATAGCCCAAGACCTGAGCGTAAAGTAAGTAAAAGAAAACATTGGAAGTATTGTATTAAGGTCTTAGATGGCAATAAAATACATTACCTTAAGACTATAGAATATAAATGTACCTCCAATGGAGGATATTAAGTCTCCTTAGTTAATGTAGCTATAATATATCTGGCTGTTGCTTTCTTCTATTTTAATAATACAATGGTGCCCATTAAACAATTAAGAAATTCTCTTATAAAAAAGAGTAGTTCTTAGAGTATAGCTTTTATCTATTTTACTTAGAATCTATTATGTTACTGTGCTGATTGAATTCTTGATGAAAATACAATTGCCTAAAAATTTTTTTCCCCACTATTTCAAGTTATGCTATTTGACATAGTTAAAATTTACTGCCATTCCAGCAGACTTGCATTTCTCTGCAATGCGTTAATTTATCAGTTTTTGGTTAGGTAACAGTTTTTATAGTACTAGGCAATTGTGTTTACCTTAACAGCAGAGGAAATTAGATTTCATTTGGTAATGATGCAAAATGTTGTCTCACATAGTTTTAAATATATTAAAGTGAAATTATGTTGGGCAGGCAGAAATTGTAATTGTATGCATTAAGGGCTATGTTGTATTCAGTGAGGAGTTACATCCTAATATATATGGATCAAATATGTTTTGTAAATGAAAATTATAAATTATAAGCTGGAAGACAAAGCGGTATCTTGGGGTTTTTTTCTAGTTCATTACTAAATATTTTGTAGGTTTGGCTTTGTTGTGAAAAGAAAAGAAAAGTTTTAAAGTCATAAATAATCTAGAAAGAGAGGGTTTCTTTTTGTTTCGTTTGAAGCTGGTTTGGTTCTTTCTCCAGATTTTCCAGAACACTCTCTTTTTTTTAATCTTGGCATGAATTCAGGCCATAACAACCCCACCAGGAACAATTTTATCGTAACATTTTGGCTGTCCTGATTCCTAAGAAACAAAAGCTAATGTTTTGTGTGTTCCATAGAAGAAAACAATAGAACTTGTAATAAGTCTCTGGTTATTTTGTGCATTATCCGTAAAAGTAGGTGATAATAGTATAAGCCAAGTGCACCCAACCTCAGATTAATGTTTGTTTGTTTGTCTGTTTTAAAAATGTACACAGAAGCACAATTAAGCACCATTTTTACAGTTAGCGAAACAGTCAAAAAGATATGGTAAAGACTGCAACACACAGGCCTAAGAGCATTTAAAAAATTCCCTTATTTCAGTATTTTGTTTCTACAAACACATATGCAAACTGCACATTTTTGATTTGCAATCTCTGTGCAGAGATCAACAAATTTTGCTTACTTTGCCCAACTAGACAGTCATCTCTATGTAGCATGACATGATTTTAGAGCAAAGCCACCTGACCAGTTATGACTGGAGCCAGGAGCAATAGCAGCTGTCATTAATGTTTCTTTTGATTAATGTTGAGGAGAAAGTCTGATGATTATTTTTAGACAAGAGGGAGTGAGCGGGATTTTAGTAATTGTCCAATGGCAGTTTGAGAATATCTAATAAAGGCAGCTGGTTTTGAGGATAATCAGAAGTTCCTATGAGGACCCAGATTGTTGGGGTCAATATGGCGACTTTATAAACCACTTAGAGGAGGTTGTAAATCACTGTGAAGCAGTATATAAGTGCTATTTGGTGGGAGTGCAGCCAGATTCAATCAGGAACATCTTTAGTCCCACAATAAAGTCCCACAATACTGTATCTATTATTCTTCTGCTCACTGAGGTAATGTAATATAAAATCCATCCTACAGTATGCAAGAACCTATAGACACTTATTTCTTTGCAAGGAACGAAGAATCCTTCCAAGGGATGTGATATGCTTGTACTTACCAAAATGAGAGCAGGGTTAGAAACCGATGTTTGGCTCTTGCTGTCTCTGTAGTTGAAACACATAATATTCCAAGGAACCAGGTGGCTCACGTGGTTAGGATGCTGGGTTGATGATCAGGAAGCCTGCATTTGAAACACAAGTGCTAGTGGTGGCAGGGTGAACTTAAAACATGGCTTATGCCAGTTGGCATGGAGCTCTGAAAGTGAAGCTTAGGCTGGAAGTGATTGGTGCAGTGATAAAGAAGGCACAACCACCACTCTGCTCAAAACCCACACTCAGTGTACATACAAACAAGAACAAAGATTAATGTGTAATATAATATAATGTGGTATAATATAATATAATCATGATACCAAGAGTAGAAGATAATAGGAAAGATGAGAAGGATAAAATTTATGCAGTTATATTTACATCGGCAAATATCCTTGGATATAAGACAGTGCTATGGGAATTAGGTGTTCAGCAGCGTGAAATTCTCTGGAATCTGGCTGGCATTGGTGTAGTTTTATAAAGAATATGTGTCTTCTCTTTGTGGTAGAAGCAATCATACAACATTTTCTCCATATGATCCTAAATGGCATTGTCAGCTTTTGGTGCTGTTGTCTTCCAGAATAAGTCATTTTGCATAATAAACTGCAAAGTGAGAGCTATTTATAGCAAGCTTTTTCAGACTATTGCATGCTATTGTTCTTATTGTCAGTGTTCATGGAGTTGTAGCTGAGATTGGAGCTGGAGCCATTTTGAGAGCATCTTCAGGGCTGCCAGTTTCAGTGCAATAGTAGCCAGCTATCAACCCTGAAAATCCTAACCTCCCACACTTCATCTGCCATATGGGAGAAGTCCATAACTTTAGCATAAAGTACCACTTAGCAATGCATGAGTCCTGTGATGGCAGATGTCCTATTCTCACTAGACGCCTACCAGGTGTGAAACTGTGATAAAGAAGTAAAGTATACAGGCTGACCTGATTTGGCCATAGTGAAGTTTATGCTGCTGTCATTTGAAGTTTTATTGATTAGTCAGTTGACCAAATCAAAACTTGAGCACAATCATAGTAAAATACAGTAAAATGAGATACGGTAAGATACAGTGAAATGAGATAAAATAAACTACAGTGAGATCACTGCAGTGCTAGCTCCAACACTTTCTCTATATAATTAATTTAACGGGTATTTACGGTCTGCTGAAAGTAGTGTGTGCGGGAATTTTTGCAGCAGCTGGCAAGTAGTTATCCAAAGTCATCATTTGTGTAATATAATGTGTAATTTCAAAAATTTTAACCATCCCACCTATTTTCTGTCTACTCCTACAGCTGTAACACTTCACTGTTTCAGAATAGCAAACACACAAAATAAAAACAGATTATTATAAGAAAAGGTAGAAAAGGGAATGTCAATGTAGGCGAGTCTCCAGTTTTTAAAAGCTCATGGAAATGATCACAGAGTAGAAACTTTGTGCTTCAGATTCAGTAAATGAGAGTAGAAAATATTCCATGTGGCAAAAACGGATTTTACAAGCATTTCCCTTCATTTCCCTTTTCAGCTTTCTCCATGAAAAATTAACCTTTATATAATGGTACAGGTTTTCCCTGTTCAGGATTTTTACTCCCCTTTCCCTTTTTGTTGTTGTTAGTTGTGA
>JANHFR010004425.1:35103-46759 GCA_032468015.1 Mimophis mahfalensis
GAGGACCCCCAAATTGCGTGCCCTATCCACAGGGGGTAACACCTCTCCCCCCATGGATAACGATGGAAATATCTGTGGATCTCGGGATGCAGATAAGAACAGCCACTCAGACTTGGCGGGATTCAGACGAAGCCTGTTCCTCCCCATCCAGACCCGAACCGCCTCCGAAACAAATTAAACTGGACATGCAAGAATCCATATCATACTTACGTATTGTTATAGGGTAATTCAGTGATTACTGCATTGTTCTCAGGTTATTGTCTCTGTATTAGCAGAAATGTAATTGATGTGTGTTTATATCTAAGCTGCTTAGATATATGTACATATATGTACATATAACTGGAAGCATTCATGTTTCATAAAAAAGTAAGAACTAATGGGCATTGATATATAAAAGTACCCAATTTTTGTCTATTTTAGATTGTTTTTGTATCAAATAAATCAATATAATAAAGAGATTCTGCAGGAATAATTACAATCATGCCGTTTTACCTACATGTGTCACCCATCATGAGCAAAATGTCATTAGTGTATATATGACATTTTTTGGGGGAAAAACCCAGGAGTTTTAGCAGTTAGTTACATGATGTTTCTTTGGCTTAAAAATGTTTCATGAATACATCTGGTTTGATTGCTTGATTCAAGAATTTTAATTGAATGCTTAATTTCCCCCCCTCAAATACCTAGAACAAAATGTATGCATTCCTTAACCCTATATAAAAGTATGTGTATAAATAGTTCTTCAACTACTGCAATGTGATTGTCCAATATTTGTAATAACATGTTTGGTTCTGCCAACCGAAAAAGGAATGTTCTTTGTTTTTGGCCAAATACTGGATACACACACAGGACATCTGAAATTAATATTTTAATTTGAACAAACTAAAACTGATTCAAAGAAAAGCAACAAAAATGATTGAAACCTAGGGACACACAGAATATTCATTTTGAAACTTTGTGAGCATAGACTTTCATGAAATGTCTAGTTGGGAATGTGAAATTTCTTGGCCCCAAATTTTAGTTGGCTCTAGAAGTTAGGGAAGAACTATTGTTTGCAACTAGTCAAAATAATCTGCCTTAAAATTTTGGTTATTTTTTATTATATGTAAAATATATTTTGTTTAAAGCAAAGATGTAATGAATGAAATGAATGAAATAAATAAGATACGTTGTATGTTTCTGAAACAAAGAGAAAGGAGAAGGAAACCATCAAACTGAATAATCAACTGAATTTGTGTAAAAGAGTTGACAGATACATGCAGTAAGTGAGGTTAGTTTTCATACCTCAGGTAAATCAAAGGTTAGAATGTATGTCAAGAAGTGCAAAGTAATATAAATATGGAACATAATCAGCATGAACATGGGAATGCTCAACCCAATGAAAAATGAAATCAGTTGACTGCAGATTGGCATTTTCAGTATCTGGCAAATTGAATGGACTGGAATTTAGCACTTTAGGTCAGAAGCTATAAGGATATATAGCCGTGATGGAGAAGCTATGGCGCTCATGCCCAAAGTGGCACGCGGAGTCATATCACCCAGCACGCAAGGTCTCCCCGCCCCCCCGTGCCTGCGCACACTCTCCCAAGCCCAAAACACTGAAAAAAACTCAAAACGTTTGCCGTTTGTTTGGCATTTGGGGGCTTGGGAGGGCATGTGCACACGTGGGGGGTGCCGCGGAGGGCATGTGCACACGGAGGGGATGCCGCGTGCTATGCCCCACCCCCCTGCGTGCGTGCGTGCATGTGCACACTCTCTCCCAAGCCCCCAAAATGCCAAAAAACCCTCAAAATTTCATTTTTTTCCAGCGTTTTCGGGGCTTGAGAGAGCACGCACATATGCATGGGGGCATAGCGTGCGCTATGCCCCTCCCCGTGCATGCACATCCTCTCCCAAGCCCAAACAGGGAAGGCAGTGCGCATGCGCGCACCTAAACAGGAAACCGCACATGGGTGGCCACGCCCCCTCCCCCCTCCCATTTTTGGCACTTGGTGCCAAAAGGTTCTCCATCACTGATATATAGGAACAACTTTGGGAGACAGGGAAGAGCCACAGCCAGGGCAGTTGTTAGATAAGAAGTGACTTGGCCTGCAGCAGGAATGTGGGTGTGGCAAATGTCTCAGAAAGGACCTTCCCTAGTTTCTTCAATTGTAAAGGTGACAGGGGACAAATGTACCATCATACTTGCAAGATTCTGTTAATCTAACCTTACAATTAAGTAGATATAGTTCTGGATTTGCTTCTTGATTAGACAAGGCTTTTACAACATTGACAGAAGATAGTGTTTGGTACTCAGGACACAAAAAGCAAAAAAGAAATGGCATTCCTTTCATAGTCAGGAAGGATATAGCCAGGACAGGACTTCAGTCGGTATTATGCAAGAAGGAATTTCATAAAGAATGCCAGAGACCTGTTCGAAGAGACAATAAGCAGCATTGCAACAGTATTTGTAAAGATATTAAAGATGGAAGCAGACAAAGAAAAACAAGAAAAGTCTTCCAAAAGATTTTTGAAGGAGACTCCAACTTTGAATTGGTATTCTAAAAAATAATAATAATGCCAGTGGATAGCTACTGGCAGTAACTGATTCAAAGAAAATCAACTACCGTAATTTTTGGACCATAAGACTCACCAAAAGTGGGGGGGGGGGGGGAATGAGAGTGCGTCTTATGGTCCGAATGCTATCCAGCGCATGCACGAGTGGGGGCAAGCACTCTCAGAACGACAGAGCTAAATATTTTAGTATACCAGTACTATTTGGTTCAGAATATTTTTTTCTTGTTTTCCTGGTCTAAAAACTGGGTGCGTCTTATGGTCTGAAAAATACGGTAAATAAGGAAACTCTGTATAGTGGAGATATCAGTATCAAGGCAGATTAGCAATCAGTACTCGGATCATTACCAAAGCTGAAGGCTTAGTTCACCAAAATCTTGAAGATATTGAGGGAACATTACAGAAATGTGGCAAGTAACAGAATAATAATCAATAAAGATTCTAACCAAACTAATCTGGGGAACAATATCAGCAGAATGGAAAAGGTCAGTCTACGTGCCAATACCAAAAACAAAAAAGCTTTATTGGAAATCTTAATCTTGGTAGAACGTGCAGGTTTTTGATACAATTATATGTAAACTGGATTCACTATGTAGCATTATTGTAGATTCACTCCATGAATTTCTAGATTTTTTTTTATTACAGAAGAAAGTTTGATAACCCTTTTGTTGAAATAAGATTCCATATATTTGTGCAATATGCATAAGTCTAGGCAGGTGGATTGTTTTTGGATTAGGCATCAAACCAAGGAGATATCCAGCATCTGTCTTGAATTCTTTAAAGCACCCATGTCCCTTTTAGAATCTGTAGTTGCAGAGAAGAGTCAGCCATATGATCCCAGGAAAGGTCTGACTTTCTTAAAGATTTGCAGAGAGGTGCCATGTGCCAAAGCAGCTTTTCTAAATTATTTCTGTGGTGCTACAGAACCTTTATAATATTTTGCAATTCAATCAGCCCTTGACTTAGAAGCGTTCATTTCGTGACCAAAGTTATTACACCCTGAGAAAAATAACTTACAATCTTTTCTCAGCATTGGACCATCAAGATAGTCACACGACCAAAATTTAAGCACTTGGCAATTGGTATTTATGACAGTTGCAGAGTCCTATTTACTATTTTCCTAGCTGGCATCCATCCGAGTAAGGCAATATGGGGAGTCAGAAGCTGTGATTCAATTAACAACCGTAGTGATTTCTTTAATGACCGCAAACAATGGTCATAACATTGGGCACGACTCACTTAACCGTCTTGTCCCAATTGTGGTTGTGAGTCAGATTACCTGTGTGTATTGCAATATTTAAAGTAGTGCATAAGGCAAGTGGAAGAGGAACAGATTAATAGATACTGTGCTCTCCAGCTCTGGGAAAACTGTTTATTTGTTTTGCAGTAATGCCCAAAGGCGTTAACATGGTTGGGCCAGTCATCATGTACTCTTTTTATGCAAACTTGTAACAAATGCCCCAACTTTATTTCTATAGATCTGTAGCTCACATTTTCAGTATGAGACTCTTAAGTGGTCCTAATATAAATATACTTCTCACCTGAATCAGAGACAATTTTTGATGTCTTAGGAATGTGTGTAATAATTAACAAGATACCTGCTTTCCAATTCTTTTATCTTGCTTGTCTTTTCTGAAAATCTACACTAGCAACTCTAGACTAGCAACTTGGCATTTATGCGTAGGTGTTTCGAATCTTCTGCCCCCACATGGCTTTTCCCAAGAGAAAGGTTTGAGGGCCAGTCCAAATTACCCATCCTTAATTTTATTTCCAAACCAAGATTTTGGTTAACTAATCACCAGAGTTAAAAGAGAAGTTTGAAACCGAGTAATGATATAACCATTCTCTTTTAAGTTTTTCCCCCCCACCCATTCTCGATTTTTGTTAGTACTTAGTAGCTGGTTATTACTAATTTGGCAGCTTTTGTACAGCAAGCAGAATTGATGTCATTGTGCAGCCCTACCAGGTGATCACCCTTGCAGTGCCAGTTCTCTGTGAGTAAAGAGGAAATTGTGGTAACCCTAAGCACAACCCTGCAGCTGCTGTGCCTCCGGCGTCCTCCAAGCCCTTGCTGAACCTCCCTTCCCCCCACCCTTTCTCAGAGGTTTAAGTAAATTAGGTGGCCTTTTCAAACAAAGGCATGGGAATGAGCATGTGCGTTCTGTAAACCTGACACCTACTAGAGGTGTGCTGCTGAAATCTTTGTGAAGATGATTTAGGGTGTTGTTTAACCTTCCTCCTTACTGGTCTTTCAGGCACATGTTTAACCCCACCCTGTCTTAACTAGAGGAGGGACTCTGTCCCTTTGAAGGCTCAGGTGGTTCTGTACTAACATTCAGCTAATGAAGAGAGAGAGAGGGAGAGAGAGGGAGGAGTGGTCCATCTGTCAGGTCCCCTCTCAGCTGACTTGCAGGAATGACTGAAAAGCTTGGCACAGACTGAACCGCTTCAGGATTCTGCCCCTCCTCCTCCTCTGCTGTCTCTGCTTGCATGTTTCACAAGCTCCCTTAGAAGAACAATGAACTGATTTGAAGTTTTAAGACTGGGAGGGATCCCCTTGGAGTTGTCTGTGGCAGCCTGCAGCATGCATTGTTTGACACCATCTTAGACAGCTGTCAGTTTCTTTTCTTTTCTTCTTCCCTGCTTCCTCCCCACCATTTCCCCTTTTGGAGCGCTTTGTCTGAAGAAATAAAGTGACCATGGTCCAGCGTTTCAGCCTCAGGAGGCAGCTATCAAAGGTAAGGTTGCTTCTGTCATCAGGATGGGTGGGAGCTACCTACATTTGATCACTTTTCTCTCCTAGTACAGTGAAACCTCTGCTTAGACAGAAGTGGGCGGGGGTCTGCTTGAGAGAAAGGAGCTCTGCCTTTTGTTCCCTTTGCCAACAGAACAAAGGTTTTTAAAATATATTCTCTATCAGCAGCCATAGGGGCTTTCTCTCTCTAAAATTAGAACTGCTGCTTCTTTCTTTGGATTTAGCATCTAATGTGTGTGTGTGTGTAGCATCTAGGAAACAGGACATGATTATCAGAACAGAATACGATCTGATGAAATAGCAAAGATGGATTAGAACCTATAGAGAGTCAGGATTAGGATAAATTTCACTGGTAACCCAGAAAAATCTACCTGGCAAAGCACATGGTAGCTATCGCTTCAAAGTATTAGGCATGGCTCTCAGCAGAAGGAAGAACAAAGGAGTTGTTCTTAAGAGATTTTGCTATGGAAATACTTTGCATTGTTTGTTCTTAAGATGCTTTAAAAGAAAAGGTGGGGCTACTAAGCAAATAAAATCCATTTTTTACTTAAGAAACTAGTTCAGTGGGTTTTTTTAATGACTAAATAAAAGAGGACCCAAGATAAACTAATATTTCTGAGATGATAGGTAGGTAGGTAGATAGAATTAGAGAGATAATCAAAGAGACAGACAGGAAGGATCTTGGGTTCTGTACATCTTTATAACCAAGTAAGGTTTAGTTAGAAAAATAATACCAACCCTTGTTCACCATCTGTTTCATAGAACTGCTTGTAAAGGCTGTCTTTTTGTGTAAAATGCAATGATCAGCTGCTGATCACAGCATTTAGGTCAAAATGCACTCTTTGCAGACAGTGTGGGGAAGCCTTAGGGTATTGCAAATGAACAGGCATTCAGTATGACCCCTTTCAGAGTGCATCAGCATTTTTGAAATAGCTAAGCAATGAGCATATTAATGATCTCTGAAAGGGGGAAAATCTTCACTCGCCTGGTAATAATATAATGGGAAAGCATGTAAGTGGGAAAAAAAATATTTGGATAAAGACTAAAAATTGTAGCTACTGAACTGCAAATCCTAACACTATTTGCCATGTTTCAGCGCAGCAAATAGTGAAGGATGCTGGGAGTTGTAGTTCAACTATTTCCAGAGTTAGAAGTTTTTCAGCGATGTTCTCCATCCTAATTTTCAGTTCTTTTCTTGGGTTCTTAGAATCTGTGAGTGAAGCTTATGAATATAGAACCTTTGTTCAAAATTCTGTTGAGATAATTACCTCTATTTCAGTAAAATCACTTACTGGGACTTAACAGTGAAATGATCTTATTGAATAGGAGAAATTGTGTTAATTGGGCTATGCATGGGGTTTGTTCACTTATTAGAAATAATCTTGTGATCACATCTTGGAGATATAAACATTAACATACTGTTTAAATATTTGAATGAAGACCATACAAAGTGACATAGTTGTTTTTGTTAAAACATTAAAGTAGCTGTATTCTTTACAAAAGGAGAGGTCATGTGAAGTTTCCAAACAGACAAGTGGACAAAAAGTAAGTGGAGAGTTTTGCAACAGAGCTGGTGAGTTTATGGAGCTGATCAGTTATATTTAAGGAAGGTTGTTTGGTTAATTAGTGGAGATTTATGTTTTTTTCCTGGTTCAATACAATGAGTGCTTGCTTGTATGGCATGTAGGAGGATGGGCCTATAACTATAATTGACTGCCCAGAATCAGTTGAAATTGTGCAATGACTAAAATAAATAGTCAAATTATTAATGGGTAGAGTCACCTTCCTTGGCCAACAGCATTGTCCCAACCAGCATTCCTTTTAAAAAAGGAAGGGAAAGGAATTTGCAACCTGAGTGAACAAACAGGACTAGAGGAATTTTTTAAGAGAGGAGAATGGATGAGAATTTCCCACTTTCATAGGCTAAATGCTTAGATGAGTTTAGGATCCAGGCCTCTAAACTTCAAGTAGTTTCAAGGGAAAAAACCCTAAGTTCTTAACCATGGCTTAAGAAGCCAGCAAGTGAGATCGTTCTTTCAATTGTTATTTGGTTCAGTGAATGAACACCTCTCCTGTGCGGCTTGCACTGGTTGCCGGTGGTCTTCCGAGTGTGATTCAAGGCTATGGTTATGGTTATGACCTTTAAAGCGCTCCATGGCTCAGGCCCAGGGTACTTGCGGGACCTCCTACTGCCAGGAACAACCTCCCACCAACTGGTGTGGTCCCACAGAGCAGGTCTCGTCAGGGTGCCATCAGCCAAACAATGTCAGCTGGCGACCCCCAGGGGGAGAGCCTTCTCTGTGGCGGCCCCGGCCCTCTGGAACAAGCTGCCATTAGAGATACGGACTGTCCCTGACTTGAGAGTCTTTTGCCATGCCCTTAAGACACATTTTTTTTTCAACAAGCTGATCTGTCCCTATAATGGGAATTTTAAATTGGGTGGTATGGGGGTTATTGGTTTTATGGCTGAATTTGTTTGTTGGGCTAATGATTGGTTTAATTAATTTTAAATTTTGTACTGCGTGTTTTTTAATGCCCTGTGAACCGCCCTGAGTCCCACGGGAGAAGGGTGGTATATAAATTTAATTAACAACAACAACAACAACAACAACAACAACAAACAACTCTACATGTTGGACATGAGCTGTGAGCTTTGGCTTGCTACAGTAAGCTTAGTGCAATGTATCTATTCCCCTGAAACTAACCTAGACAATTTGGAGATGTTTCGAGAGGCACAGAAGTACAAGAAAATAATGTGTGATAGCTTTGTCTTATTCCCAGGGCTGTCAAGGCTTCCGAGCAAGAAAGATACTACTCTGAGGATAAAGGAGACATGACGGTTGGAGGACTTACTTTGGAGTGGTGAATCCACATGCTTTCATAGTGGTCCTCCAGTAGGTGAATAGCTTTTGGTTGTATGCCGGCCGGTTATTAGAAACTTAGAGACGGATTTGTGAACAACACTAGCCTGCTGGTACAAAGGTTGCAGACATGATAAATCATCGAGGTAAATTGCTGGATAGTTTTGGGAAGGAGGTAGCAGTCTTTGTCCATATACGAAAGAATAATGAAAAGATTGCTGAAGGAGAATATAGACACTGCAGAGTAACTGAGTAAATTTGAACTGTAAGTGTTAACTGATCCTTATTGTAGACTGATAGGACCCAGCTTTCTGTATCATGAGCTGCATTTACTCTAGGAACAGATAAATATATAAGGACTGGAAACACAGCTTCGTTTCCAAAAACTCTTCAGAAACAAATATTTAACTTGGTGTTTGATTAAAAAGTAATGTCTGCTAATATCAGAACAGCAGTTTAAGTTAAAAAGAAGTTGGGGAAACACATAAGTTAACCCACAACTATACTTTGTGAGTAGGTCGAGAAAGCAAACAGTATATTTGTGTAATACTTGTTGGCGTCGTCTTCTTTAAAAAAAAAATCCACCTTTCCTAATGAACATTTCACTATTGCATTTCAAGTATTTTTCTGTAATGAAAATAATAGGTAATACTTGAAATAATAGGTAAATTTTTTGTCTAGTGAAATAGCTATATTTTAAAAGTTTTGCAGTTGCTTCTGTAGGCACACCTGCCTGCTTCTGAAATCTGTCCCATATGCCAAACTGTCTTTGTACAAAACAGCTGCACAGCATGATTTGCCACTAGGGCAGTGATGGTGAACCTATGGCAGGCGTGCCCAAAGTGGCACGTGAAGCCATGTCACCTGGCACACGAGCTCTTGTGACCATCACCCCCCAACGCTTCCCTGCGTGCGTGATCCCCCCTTTGTGTGTGCTATCCTCTCCCTCCCCCTGGCCCTGCACAATCCCCAGGGCCAGCAAAGTGCTTGCACCCCAATCAGCTGAGTTTAAAACACCAAACCGTTCAGTGTTTTAAACTCAGCTGACTGGCGGGCAAGTGAGGGGATAGCAGGTGAGATCCCCAGAGCCTGAAAAATGCCTGCCAATCAGCTGAGTTTAAAACACCGAACTGGGTCAGTGTTTAAAATGATCATGCGTGCATGTATGGGGTTGGGGGGTGGTTGCACATATATGCATGGGGGCAGAGCACGCAAGAGCACACATGACAGTGCGTGCATGCATTTTTGGCACGGGAGCCGAAAAAGGTTCGCCATCACTCTACTAGGGCATTACAAATTGCAAACAGGGAAGCTTATTAGTGGCAAACAGATGAATAATACAGAGATGGCCAAGCACCACACAGAACAAGACCAAATGCGTTGGGGTATGCACAGGTCTGTGCCTCAGGACTATAACAGTGTACAATACCAACAACTTATAAATTTGCTTGTTTGGTCTTTTAAGCCAAGAAGAACTGATTCTAGATAGAACATAGACTATCTAACTAGACCTTTGGGAGATACCAGGACTATAAGATAAACTGGGAGTTGGAAAAAAAAAACATCCTAGAAGAAGTTATTTTTGATATCTAAAAGCCCTATGTGATCAAGGACCCCATGTAGTCAAGCCTGGCTGAAAAGAGACAATGAGTTTACCTGTTGTGGGGTTTAAAAAATCTGACCTGTCAGACAACCCAATTTTAAGGGCTTTTCTTACGGTGATCATGCTATGAATGCTAAGCTGATTGAAGAAAATATTTTTTTCCTGTGAAATCTCATTATTTTCACTGAATACTTTACTTGTGTTCTTGTTTTTACTTTTGTAGCATTAAAAGAATCTACTCAAATGGAATAGAGAATGAAGAAAACAACTGTAATACAACCAGCTAATGGAATTTGGTGCAATTTCCTTTGAGACTAAAATTGAATTCCTAATATAATAGAATGGTATTAGTTACTCCTTGAATAAATGTTAGGTCAGATTTTTCAAGTACAGTGAATGCCAAGAATATAAATCTAGATTTGGGATGATTCAGATATTCTCATAAAGTGAAAGAATTTGACATAGTGATATCATAGAAACATAGAATTGGAAGGATCATAGAGGCCATCTAGTCCAAATACATGCTTGATTCAGAATCCACTAAAACCTATCTAACAGAAGAGCAGCCAGCCTCCATTTAAGATGTGGATTGGCCATATTTTGCCATTTTAAAGAATAACACTAGAACATTTGGCTGTGCCTGAAAAATAATTGACAGTCATCCCAGATCCTTTGCTGTGAACGTCAGTTGGCCATTGCATCTGCATGGTTAGCAGTTGAGCTGACAGTTTTGCATCACCTGTAACTTCCATTCTGAGGCAATGGTTAGTGTTACATTTGTATCTCATGTATCCTTCTGGAACTTAGGCCAATGTAATTTTGTTTCACGACATTTTCAGGTAGTTTGGGCTGAGAAAGCATGACTGACCAAAATTATTGAATGAAATTCCATTAAATGGTTGAACATAGGTTTGAGTCTGGGTTTCCCAGGCCTAAGCTAGGACTTTTAACTACTACACTAGTCTACCACTTACAAGCACAAATGTAAATTGCCCAGAATTTCAATTTGCACAGAGGGGAGGGGAAAAATCCCTCAGCACACTGAGAGAAAAGATCTCAATCCAGCGTTCCCTCTATTGACATTCTGGGGAAGCCAGCAGAGAAGATGGCAAATCGGTCACATGTTCGCAGAGCACCTGGCAACTGGTCATAAATGCAAACAGGTTGCCAAGTGCCCAATATGTCCTGGCAGCGTGATAGCTGGATGTGCTTTCCAGGCCATAAAACACCAATTCTAAGACTGTTATAACTGCAGACAGCCATTAAACCAACAGTCATTAGAAGATTGGTTGTAAGTTGAGGATTACCTGTACCTATTTTAGTACTTTCATTGTGTTTAATTACAAGAAGCCAGAATTAACAGCGACTTTGGTCTATTATTACTTGCAGATTGAGTTCATTACCTAGTTACTTCTATAAGGCTTAAAAGGCAAAATAGATGAAACTGGGAGCTCTTCCAAAGTGTTGTGCTTTAACTATTCATTATAAATAACAGAACAAAATAACTTCTAATGGAAATGGCTTTTATAATTGTCCTATTTAATATGTACCAATTTTAGTGCATTTAACATTCTGAAACATGACAAGTAGTGTCTAGTTTAGGGAATGGCATTAGACAAAGCAATAAGCATGATATTATACAGACTTTTAGATTCCTAAATTATCTAGTATGGTGAATAGTATCACCTAAGTAACCCAGGAAAATTGTATAAATGTAAAATACATTCATTGTATAGAAAGTGGCTCATTTTGTTATTGGATATTATGTGTCTCTCCACTATAGGTAGATTAGTCACTGTTGGTTCAACTCTATCTATCTATCTATCTATCTATCTATCTATCTATCTATCTATCTATCTATCTATCCATCCATCCATCCATCCA